>VUQH01033398.1:8184-33897 GCA_015106775.1 Etroplus canarensis | reverse complement strand
TGGAACCAGCTCCCAGTTTGTATTCAGGAGACAGACACCCTCTCTACTTTTAAGAATGAATGTACCTTTCGGCTGCTCCCTTGTATTCTCCACCAAGGGGTCGCCACAGCAGATTAATCCGCACTGGTAATTTGGTAGAGATTTTACGCCGGATGCCCTTCCTGACACAACCCTCCATGGTGAGAGGGGCTTGTGTCCCCACCTGGAATCAAACCAGGGACCTTTCGCTTCAAAGGCGAACGCGCAAACCACTACGCTACCAGGGACACTAGGTGATGAGAAGATAGATGGAGCCAAATACAGGACAAACTTTGGGGGGATCTGTTAGTGGTGGAGGTTCACCTTCCAGCAGGGCAACAACCATAAACATACAGCCAGAGCTACAGTGGTTTAGCTCAAAACATATTTATGTGTTAGAATGGGCCAATCAAAGTCCAAACCTAAATCCAATTGCAAATCTGTGGCAAGAGTTAAATTGCTGTTCACAGGCACTCTCCGGCCAATCTGACTCAGTTTGAGCTATATTGCAATAAAGGATGGGCAAAAATTTCATTTCAAACATGCAAAGTTTGTAGAGACATACCCCAAAAGACTTTCAGCTGTAATTGCAGCAATAGGCGGTTTTTTTTATATATATATATGCTGAATACGCATGGACACCACATTTTTAACATTTTTTATTTGGAAAAGCATTTTGAAAACCATGAATCATTTTCCTTACACCTCACAATTATGCATGACTTTGTGTTGGTCTGTCACATAAAATCCCAATAAAATACATTTACATTTGTGGTTGTAACATGACAAAATGTGGAAAAGTTCAAGGAGTATGAATACTTTTGTAAGTATAACACCGAAGATTGATAGACTTGCCAACGTATAATGAAGCTTCACATCTCATTTTGCAGCTGCTTACCTTATGCAATGCAAATGATGAGTTACAGATTAAATGATATAGTGATGTATGCATATTGCACTTAAACAGTTTCCCATAAGCTCTGTGTTAGTCTGCCTAATTGATACCCACCTTTGTGACTTACAAATACAGGTCAAACTGCTTGAGGTTCTTTTTTTAACCAATGTTTATGTATGCTGAAAAAGACCCATTAAGACTGGAAACTAAAGGTTTCTTATGAAGACTTTTTTTCCCTAGTGCAAGGGTTGGCAACCTTTTCTAACAAAACAGCCAGAAAATTCAGTGTGTAGACTGCACATTTTGACAATGTATAGACTCAAAACAATGATGAATAAAAATGAAAACAAAAAAGTTGTGTATTTCCATATTCATCTCATTTTCTGTCAAAGCCACAGGGAACCACTGTAGATGGTGCAAAATTGCCGTGGGCTTGAGACCCCTGTCCTAGTGTAATAAAGCAGCTGTTCCTTAAATGATAATCCTGCAAGGCTACTGTTATACCAGTGCATTAACTGTCTGCCTCCATGAGAAGAATTATTCAGTTGCCTGGAGAAATGTAAAAATGGGATCACAGTCATATGTATGCTGATCTAAACACTGATGTTAGCACATTGTTACTTAGCTCAACATGTTACTTCCCCATAACTGCCCTGCCTGGTTTTAATGTGGTACATTTCCAAAGACAACAGCAGAATATAGGTAATGGCTAGACTGAGAAACTGCTTTTCTTAATAGTTGGGAAATGCATATTGCAATCTGGCTGACAGATTATTGTGTTTCATAAGACAAATTAACGTGATGCACATTCATAGACTTTGTCCTTTACTGTTGGTTGCCACTGTATATCTAATTGAAATACATTATTGAGACCCACCAACCCCTTCTGTTTTCTCATAGTTTTTCTCCAAAGCAACAGAGAGGTTCGTCCATGGAGTGGACTCTTTTCTGGACACCATCTGGAAGATCTGGTCAGATCTCCTGGATGTGATGGGCATTGACTGTAAGTTCTTTTAATGTGTGTTTTATAACATGCCAGTTTGAAACTTCAAAAGGATAGAGGTGGGCAAATGTGAAACATGTCATTATTTCTACACTGATCAATACACTGACTGAGAACACTCAGTCATAACAGTATAACGCAAAGTTGTTAAAATTCAGGTAAACTTGCAAATAAGTAGCCTACTGGAGGTCATTTTGTAGCTGGCCCTAGGAGTGCTCTTCATGTTCCTTCTCACACAAAGAAACAGATACTGATCCTGCTGCTGGGTTGATGCCCTTAAGTGGGCCTGTCCAGCTCTCCACATGTAATGGACCATCTCCTGGTCTGTGGCTGTCACATCGAAAGCCATTTCCTTTAGGAAGTTGACTCGTTGTTGCCTCTCCTGTTCACCTGTTGTCACTTTCATTTGCACCAAAGCAGTTAAAATGGATTCACAGTGGTTTCTACCTGGACGGATTGATATCCTTGGTTTACCTGTCTTTGTGTTGTACTGTGATCAAGTGTTCTTGTATTTTTTTTCTGAGCAGTGTAAATGAAATTTGAAATGCCTTGGAGAAAATTCAGCTTTCCCAGCTTCCAGTATTTAATCTACTGTAATGATCTGTAGTAGGTATTTTTGTAACACGTCAAAAATATTAACCTTCTCTTGTGTCTCTGCCTCTCTCCCGGCCCCCACATAGCCTCAAACCTCAGCCACTACTTTAGTCCCACATCTCTAACCAACTCCCCAGCACGCGCCCTGCTCCTGGTTGCTGCTGTACTCTTGGCCTACTGGTTCCTGTCTATGTTCCTGGGGGGATTCTTTTACCTGCTACACGCTGTGTTTGGACGCTTCTTCTGGCTAGCACGTGTCACCCTCTTTGCCCTGTCCTGCCTCTACATCCTGCAGAAGTTCGAGGGTGACCCTGAGCGTGCAGTGCTCCCCCTGTGCTTCATCATGGCTGTGTACTTTATGACAGGGCCTGTGGGAGCATACTGGCGCCGTGGCGGTGGGGCAGGTTCGCTGGAAGAAAAAATCGACCACCTGGACACTCAGATCAGGCTGCTCAATATCAGGCTGAGTCGCGTCATAGACAGCCTTGAACGCACCGGAGAACAGTAGACATACTGTAGGGCGAAGCAACAATGAGTTTTGGGGAGGGTCCAGGGAAAAACTGATGTGTTTGATAAGAGAATACCGTCTCCTACACACACCTGCAGCAAAACAACTACTGGGTATTTACAGCTCTATTCAGATGGGGACAAAACTAGATTTGAAAACAGTATTTTAATGGTTTGAGTTGATTTTGGTAACAAAACAAGAGAAAATGTTGAATTGGGGTGTGCACAAAACCAAACAACTTTTTTTTTCTTTTCTTTTTTCTTTTTTTTGTCAAAGCTTTGGAAGGTTTTTTTACATCTCTGAGGGAGTTGTCAGGCAGATGTCTGAGGTTTTCTAAATACTAGCCTACTTTTACACCTTAGCTACTTTTGAGAAACTCCTATGATTTAAATTTCTGAGGTTTGCTTAGCACTGTCAATGTTTGTGCTTGATAAATAAGCATATTTTACATATGTTTATTTTGATCCTTGTAAATAACCTGGGGCTTAAGCTTCAGTTTTGTCCAGAAAATTTTTTTTCCCCTTTTTGAAACTACTGAAGGAAGGTGTAGGGTGTATGGTACTGGGGACCGACATTGTTGTTTGTACTGTGTAAAATCTTCCAGTTGTTGGATGGTTGTCCATAGTAAGATTTATTTATTCCATTTTCCATCCAACGTGTTGCAATCATGTAGATATAGTTTGTTTCATTGAATCACCATTCCATAGTGACAAAAGTTGGACTTTAGGACCTCTTTTTCTTGTGTGAATATGTGTGTTGATGCATCTCAGTGACCCACTTGAATGTGTGTGTGCGTGTGCATGTGTGAGGGGCAAGCTTGTGAAATGAAAAAGCACTGTATTAAGTCACCATCAGACTTGGGCAGACAGGCAACAATATCTCAGGGACTCACCCAACACATGTTGAAATCAGATGAGATATCAAGTTTATTAAAATCATGTCACTTCACAGTTTAGATATGGTTTCACATTTTTCTCAGTATTTTACTGTACTTGTGTTTTTGCATTGTGTTGAAAATGTATTGTTTAAGTCTCACTTTTCATTCTTTATTTTGATAACAGTGTGGAATTATTGTGGGGATCTGAACTGTAGCTAGTGGTTCTAAAGCCTCTGTCATACCTTGACGATTTAACAAGCGTATGCCGATGTATGAAAAATTTGGCGAATATGCTGACATACGTTGAATAAGTTATTGGTAAGTTTGGTATAAGTTAAAAGCTGGTATACGTTATAGTGCGGCGAGGTCATCGAAAAATTTTAGGCATGCACAAAATTTCCAACATATGCCAGCGAATGGCTCATATGTTGGAAATTACCTACTCACATGTTGTAGGTAAGTTATGTGATCAACACACACGTTACTTGTAGGTTACTCATAAGTCAAAATGCATCGAGATAATGTCTAGCGTACCCAAAACACATTTCTAACCTATGAGTAACGTGCTTTGCACTTAAGTCTAACTTATAGCGACCTTATCTACAGTGCATATTTACAAATGTAGATGCATTTGACGTGTTCCGGATGACCGCAGCACTTACTGAACGTATTTCTAACAGACAGCTACTGCATAATGGCGTATTGGCAGTTATCGAAACATTTCTGTATACGTTACTAATACGTTATGTATACAGCCAACTTGTTCTGAATACGCTATGTACAGCATATGCAAAAGATAATAGTTCTGCGTATGCCAGCCTTTTAGAGAAATTTTGATACATCGGCACACTGCTGGTTAAATCGTCATGGTGTGACAGGAGCTTTAAGTTTAAATATTTGAAATCTGTCTTAACACAAGTACATCTTCTAGGGTTATAAATTTTTATCAAGTATACTAGGACCAGTTCCTTAATTTGCAGATTACAAAGGGTCTAGTGCCTTTGGTACTTACATTATTTAACCTTGCTTTTAAAACTAATGTGAATATGTGCTACTGTCTCTTACCAGTATTTTAATGGTAGTTTAAAACCAGCCTGATTACATCATGCACTAAAATGTTTTGTTTAAAGACAGTTATTTGGTTACATACTTACTCTGCATTACTTTAGTCATCACTAATCCGTTAGATTGATTGGACAGATAGGATAGGATGTTTAATATTTCTGAAATTGTTTTTCTCATAATCTCATTGTCACCATGGATTGGTGTAAGAGAATGGTCCCTACACTGCTCATCTATGTTTGTAGCATATCTTAATCAATTAAGTAATCCCCCATTTCCTTTAGTGTAAATAAAAGTTACTGCTTCTGCAATCTGCAAACACAGTTTTATAGAAATGACCATAATGCTGTGCAGATTTGTGGGGAAAAAGTTGGTGCTCCAAGTGTCCAAATGAGAAAAATTGACCAATGGACACAAGTTACTAATGTTGACAGTCAGATGGCACTTATATTTCATGGTCCTTCTGAGGTCAAAGAAAACACTGGTATTGATACTTTTGACCATCAGATCCTTAGCAACAAGTGTGTGTGTGAGATGCTGTGGGCTGCATTTTTGTTTCTCTCAATAGTATAAGTGTAATGTTAACTTTCTTTTTAAAGATAAAAGGTGTTATATCAACTAAGGGTTGCAGCGGTATACTGCCTGCAACGGTTGTAATGAATGAAATTCACACTCATTATCATTGACTGTTATCATACCATGTGTGTTTTGTTATATACTGTTGAGAGAAAAGCCCCACCTAATATGTTAATCTCTCATTACATCCTGACTACTTGATAGACTTCAAATAAAAATTCTCTCTATTTCTTTTAGGGGTCATTGTAACTGATACACTAATAACTATTTAATACTGTGTACCTTAAAATCATGATATTTTTGTAGGTCACTGTATCATGAAAATCTCATAATGTGTAATCTTATGACAGGTATAAAAACATGGACTTGTTGGCCATTTCCCAGCACTGTCTGATCATTGCCCTTCCACAGGAATGAGTTCAGGTTTTCATTAAACTTAAGCTCAGAATTAAGGCTTAAAGTACCCAACTTTAACAACTAACGGCTGCTTATTTTGCCCACACATGCCCAGACTGCCATAAACCAGCCCAGGTGGCCCATATATCCCTGTGTACTCTTAGATTTTTATGCATGCTTATCTGTTATGCCTATAATATTTACATTACATTACATTATATTCATGTTGTTGACTGCCTAGGCAGAGAGCCCTTACAAATATGTTTATTGTGAAGAATTGCCCAAAAGTTAATTACATTTAGAATTGTAATAAGTGTTGTCCTTCTGTACCATTACAGTTAACATTTGCACTGATAACTGTGATGGGTTTTTTTATTACAATATTGAACTGGGCACAAACTCTCCTGTCATTCCATAATCTCAGGATCGCAGTGTCTCTAATATGTAGTTAAATTTTAAAATGCTTAAAATAAAAATGGTCATCTCCTGATTTACAGCTGACTGTAAAGAGGGTGATCCCCGTGTCTTGTTTTGTCTGGTTGGCCTGACCGTCTGTAGCCAATGATCTTTGTATGTTTAACTAATGGCAGCATGTGTGATAAACAAAGGTATAATGTAGTGTAAGATAATCATGTATGTTGAAGGGAGATGTTAATCAGTTTACAGTAGATTATTGTATTGAAGTTGAAACATAAACATGTTCTCCATTTGGTTTAGAATCGCAAATGATTCAAGGATTTGGATTGTTGTTTCGCAGAATTTTGATTTTAGGCACTGAAAATTGTTAAATTAATTAACTCTTAAAATAATTGTAGATTAATGTGTTTCTCTTCGAAGTACCCAGAAATTCTCAAACTGTTTTCTCACATCTTAAACACAAACAACCTCAAAGAGGGAGGTTTTATAATCTCTTCTGGTTATTATGGAAGAGATGGTAAATACCTTAAGGTGCTGGTAGCTGTAGGTCTATTCGTGTACCACTTAAATGCTGAAAGATGTCAGTGGATCCTTGGTTTGGCTTCTCAGCATTAGATTGAATTCAGGCATTCAAGGCATCATTCAGATTCTATTTATTCCATGTTAATTCCTTCTATTTAATGTACTGTATCCTGCATATGTCTGTTTTCCATATAGCCTGCTTTTTATAATGTGCTGTGCCAATAATGCATTTTTTGTTGTTACTTCAAAGGAATTATTTGTAACTGTTAATTTTTAGAGTAGATGCAGTTGGGGCTTTTTTCCATATCATCACTTAATATTTTTAGGCCATTTTCCTTTTCTTTTTTTAATAAGTATTCAAGTGATGTGGCTAGAGCCAAACTGTTCTGCCTGCTGTTGCTTTGTGTTTGGATGTTTGTCTTTATGAAAACCTGTTGATGAGGATGTGGTTGTTTCTGTGCCAGAGTGAAAATGAGGTCCAGATTTGAATAAATTAAACACCACAATGTGACTGAATGCTGTCCACTGTCTTGTTTCATCACTAATTTTAAGATCTACCTTTGTATTAGTGTTGTTGTATGTTTTGAGAGACAGTAAGAGAAAACATTGCTCCATGCTCCCTTTCTTTATAATATAAGCTAAAATAAATTAAATAGCCATTAGCTTTGCGCTTTCACCTGAAGAATCACTCCAGTTTAAATACAGTCTTCTATTCTGTAGTATTTTGAGTGTAATTGGTGGAAGTGCTCATTATGTTACTGGCACTAGGTGGTGCTAATATGTTTTGGATGATCACTAAAAGCCCATGATGATTTTGGAACAGATGCTACTTTTCAGCCAAACTGAGGATTAAACTGGCATTTGTGGCACCAGTTATTGCAACACACATATACACTCATCAGCCACTTCCTTAGGTATACCTGTTCAACTGCTCATTATTATAGGAAATATCTGATTGGCCAATCTCATGGCAGCAACTCAATGCATTTAGGCATGTAGACAAGATCAAAATGAACTAGTTCAACTGAGCATCAGAATGGAGAAGATGGGTGATTTAAGTGACTTTGAATCTGTCATGGTTGCTGGTGCCAGACAGACATTTCAGAAAACTAATGATCTACTGGGAATTTCCTGCAAAACCAGTGAGTTGCAGTTCTCTGAATAAAAATGCCTTGTTGATGCCAGAGGTCAGAAGAGAATGGCCAGACTGCTTTGAGCTGACAGGAACTCGTTATAACCAAGATATGAAAAAAAGCGTCTCTAAACGCACGACATGTTGAATTTGGTGTGTGAAACACAAAAACATGGCTCCATCCTGCCTTGTATCAACTGTTCAGGTTGGTGGCGGTAATGTAATGGTGTGGGGCATACTTTCTTGGCACACTTTGGGTCACTAAGTGAGCATTTCTTAAACACCATAGCCTATCTGAGTACTGTTGCTGACCATTTCGATCCCTTTAAGGCCACAGTGTACCCATCTCCTGATGGCTGCTTCCAGCAGGATAGCACACCCTGTCACAAGGCTCAAATCATATCAAAATGGTTTTCTTGAACATGACTTTACTATACTCAAATGGCCTCCACTGTCACCAGATCTCAATCCAACAGAGCATCTTTGGGATGTGGTGGAATGGGAGATTTGCATCATAGATGTGCAGCTGACAAATCATCCACATCTGCATGATTCTGTCATGTATATGGAATAAAACCTTTAGGATTGTTTCCAGCACTTTTTTAAAACTATTTCATGACAGGAGTTCTAGAGGCAAATGGTAATAGCAGAGTGTACCTAATGAAGTAGTCAGTGAATGTAAAATACAAAAATACAGTAAAAAGGTATACAGTTAAACTGCTGATACTATCCTAGTCAATCCTCTTACTGTAAGAAAGTGTGCTCAGAAATGATCTATGGTTCTAGTATCAAAACAGAGAAGATTATTAGTGATACAGTGAATTAAATATTAGAAACTGCTGGGAAAACAGAGGGCAGGGGAAGTCCTTTCTCAAAACAAGCTGTCATGGTGCCCTGAGCAAAACAAATAACCTTCAATAGGAACTGGCCAGTGTTTGATAATAGAAGAATTAGGTTGTACCTGACAGCTGTCCTGTGTGAACTTTACAAACATGAGTGGCTTTGTTTTATTTTTTATTTCTGTTCTTGTTTGTTTTTTGAATTTCTACTGGCTTCTTATTTGTAATGGATTGTATCTCTCGCGGTGTGAGGTGGTATACTATGAATGATTTGATATAGCTGTAGTATTCCATTGGAAGAGATTCCTAGGCAAGGTCCCGCACTAAATATAAGGCTGTGTCCTAGTTAAAAATAACTGACACAAAGAGTAAGTAAAGATTTACCACTGCAACATGACATGTATTGTTTATTGCTTTATGATAAGGTATCAAACTCACAGATTGAACTGAATCATCTGGGAACTTGACAAATATCCAAACAAAACCAAGACTTACTTTGGTTAACTACTGCTGGTCTTATTACCTAAAATTAGATAAAAAGTAATATTGCGTGGGCCCTTTAGCACCGTATGGCCAACAATCCATCATACAGTTTTTGGAAAAAAGATACTTTTTTTTTTAAATTTTACCTCTGTGCACCACCACAGAGGATTTTAAATCAAAAATAATTTTTTCATACTTGGATGAAAAACTTGCAGTCAATGACTGCCTGAAGTCAAGAACCCATGGACATCACCAAATACTGTGTTTCTTTCCTTGAGATGCTCTGGCAGGCCTTTACTGCAGCCACCTTCAATTACTGCTTGTTTGTGGGTCTCTCTGCCTTCAAGTTTGTCTTCGGTAACTGAAAAGCAGGCTGTTAATGCAATTTTTTGTCAAACTTCTTAAATTAAAGCTGAAAGTCAGCATTTCAGTCATATCTTGATTGTATGACATATAATACGCTGTGGCTGTGGACAGAGTCAAAATTACAAAAAGTATGTCACTGTTCAAAAACCTATAGACCTAACTGTATTTTAGTCTTCCCATTGCAACTCTAGTTTTTTTAATTGTTATATGTCATCTATCTGGAACAAGCCAATTTTCAGTAATACTAAATCAAAATACATCATAAGATTAGCATCTATGGATGCATTTGGCTGCATCTGAGGGCACATTAACTCTAAAAGAGTTATTCTGATCCTCATCCCTGACCAGAACTTCAATTAAATTGGATGCTACAGCAACTAACTACTGTCTTTGTAAGAGATGGTCACCTAGATGTCTAAAAATAAAAATGCTGCGAATGCTGTTATATTAAAACAGTTTAAACTCACACTTTAAATATAAGAGTTATTTCCCTAATGCCTTGACAACAATAAGTGTGTTTAGTTATGGAAATTGCAGTGTGTCTGAACTGCTAATAACAACAAAGTACTTCATCATCTGCAACACTAAAATTCTTGATCAATCTTGATTTTAAAAAGATCTTAAGTAACTGGTAGAAGGTTTTATGTTGACAGGTTTATTTTACTTTTGCAATATTGTTGTATTCTCATTTTTCTTTTCAAACATTTAATCAAAAAGGGAATTACTCTAGTATTTTGCATAGTAATTTTAATAATAAAATATACAAGCTAGCACCACAAAGCATCATCTATCTGCAGCTTCTGTTAAAAAATACCAGAATCTCTATCTTTATAAAATCTTTGTCAGTTTATGTTTACCTGGAAACAAAGCATATTTATACAGTTCGGTGTTGTATTGATCTGGTTTTACACATAAAATGTTAAAGCTAAAGTTCAAAACTAATCAATATTATCACCATATAAACATTCTGTTTTGATGGCTTCACAATTTGTCTGACAAGCTGAACTGTAAGTCTGTTATTAACTCCCCCAAAAAAAAAAAAAATCATCAGGGAAAAAATTTGATGACCAAACAGAAGATTCCAAGTTTTCATTAACACTCTTCTTTTCGGCTTTCCTTAGTTTATATTTTATTTGAGTGCTTTAAGTTCTTGTACTGTTGACTAAATATCAAGGGGAAAAATTACTGCTTGATGCTCACAGATGAGCAACACTCAAAAACCACTATAGGCTTTTAGTGCTTAATAAGATTAGTATCCAAAGTGTCTTTGGTAGAAAGCTGTTAGCAAATACTCTGAATATTTAAGAATAAAACAATGTTTTCTCAACTTGTAATTAGCACACTAATAAAAGCAAATAACGTCATTTCGAAATATCCAGACAGTCCTGCAATGCTGAAGCAGTTCATAAAATTAAGTACATTTTAGTTTGATCCAAACAGGAAACAATACGAGTACAGCTGCATCATCAAACAGGCAAAGTGAGTCAAAGCACAAGGAGCCCAGTCCACCAAAAACACAATGGGAGGTTTTCTTTTAGTTTTTGGTAATTAAGTTAACTGTGCAAGAACCAGAAGCACTCAGTTGCAATGTCAACTGCAATGATGATTATCTAATTTTGTGGCTGTGATTTTTAAAGGCCCATTTACTCACATGTTACATATTTCTAAAGAAAATGGCAATGCTGTGGATATATCCTGCCCTCTTTAATCTAGTGATGACTCCAATTATGACCATTTTTCCTGTTTATTTTCCCCTAAATGAGTAGGACGGAGTCCACTATTGGACAAAAGGTGCATTCACCACATGTGCGATTATTATCCCCTCCTTCATGCAATTTGTTCTGCTATTCTTTACTGTATGGCAGTCTAGTAAAACAAACATGTCTTTAAAAATAAAGTCTGTAAAATTGTAAAAAACAAACCATAAAATCACAAGATGTCCATATTCGGTGATACTCTCTTGCCGAGTCTCTGGCTGTTTGCACGTCACAACTCTCCTGGGCTATCAGAAACGTGCCACAACTTTAATGTCCATCCCACCTGCACTGCCTGAACCCGCACCGGAACCATGAGCCTGTTGTGATCCCTGGTCCACTTGGATATGATGGAGGCCATTGTTGAAGCTGGCACATAGCAGATTGGTGGAATCACTAGGAGCCAGACAAACCAGTGGACCAGCACCATCGAGAGACAACGTTCCTAAACAAACTTCACAGAGGAGGAAAGAGAGGGAAGAGGCAGAGGGAAAGTTGGAGGACTGCAAAGAAAATAAGCATATACTAATATGTGTGTTTATATTAGATGTTTTGAGTTTAAACAATTTCATTCAATAATATGGAGTGTTACCTGCTGTATTCTGATCCCAAATTTTGAGAGAGCTGTCATGGGAGGAGGTTGCTACTCGAGCTGTGCCACCAGGATGCACAGGTAGAAACACACAGCAGGCTGTGGTTTGAAGATGGCCTCTGTACTCCACAACTTTACAGCCAGGTTGCCGCAGGTCCCAGAGCTAATAACACAGAGACAACTCCACCAATAATAAATCATAATGCCTAATGTTTAAAAAGTATCTATTAAAATAGTGGACACTTTTGAGATATTGCTGCACACCACAAAAACCTCAACATCCAACTTCTGTTTATTCTCACTCCATATCTCCAGCAAAGTGCAAGGTGGGCGATTCAGACACACATGAAAATCATTCAAAGATCATCTTTACAAAGGTAAGGACTAACTGTTGTTTAGTTTGAGGAAAAAATGAGAAGAGAAAAATTTACTCAGTGCCACTGGAATTCGTGCTGGATTATTGCATAATTTCACAATCGTAGAACCACAAAGCATAATGTTCAATCCAGTTATTGTTTAATATCAACTTAATAAAACCCAGATAATAAATATCCTACTGACAGCCTCCATCTATCAACTATCTGTATATTCACACCTTTACAGACAACAACAGCACATACATATCTGATGGTCTTACCGTGGCTTCACAGCCCTGCCCTCCAAAGCCGTTGCTGCTGGAGACCAAGTAGTTTCCATTTAGAGAGACATCACAGTGGGTCTGGATATATTGCTTAGCTGGAAAAGTATTTGTCACCTGCCATGCACGGCTGTCCCACACCCTGTATACATAACAAGCAATTACTGAAGAAAGACACATTTAATACACACATAAGAATACACTGTGAGGAGTAGGAACTTCTGTGAATTGTGGACAGATGAACAGACAGATGATTGAACAAGTTGCCATGGCATTAGTCCTTTGGCTAGATGAGCTAATTAATGACACCAGATAAAAACCAGTTTTGAATGCATTAGTTCTGTCACTGCTTGATTGTTCTTGAGCAATCTGGTCCAGTGCTTCAGCAAAAGAAAAGGAAAAGTACAAGCAGCTCAAAATACAGCTGCATATTGTGCAATGCAATGCACTTACAGAACTAATGTAAATGAGAAGCATAGTAATCTGGGCTGGCTAACTGTTAGACAAAGGTCAGCCTGTGCTCTGAAACTTAATCGGAAATGTGCTAAATTCAAGATTACCGAATTATATGGAAAGCTATTTTCTCTGTTTAGTAAATGTATCTAACATCATTTGCAAGAGAAAGGAGGTTCACATTACCAAAAATGTAAAATGAGTAATACACAGAAAACTTTACTGAGCTATGCCATGGTGGAACTCATTAACAGTTCATATTGAACATCAAAGTATTAAAGATCAACTTAAACATTTGTTAAAACAGTATTTCCATGAACAAAAAACCTTTAATGAAATTGTTTTGCATAATAAAGAAAGCTGATGGATAGAGTATATGTGTGCTTTGTGATTATGAAAATAAACATATAACCTTGATCTTGGAACTTGTCTAAAAATACAGACAGGAAGCATAATTGAATGAAAATTACACTATATAAGAAATAATGGTTATTGAAACAATGACTTATTGTATGATAAACTGTGTCCAATACAAACTCTGATTGTTGTTTTTATTAAATGTTCTATTATAAGGTAGCTTTTTATGTTGTCTTCTATGAATTTCAAAAATATATGTATGAGAAGAGCTTGCTTGTTTATGTTTTTTTGTAAATGCTGACTGTATGTGTATATATGAATGAGGACCCCAGGGGGAATAGCTAACGTTAAGGCTGATGCTAACAAACACAATAACTTTGCTTATCCAGTCAAGGTGCTAAAGGTTCTTTAATAAACACAGTTCCTACAAGCACACAACAAATTCCAAAACCCCTAGCAAGATGAATTATTCAGATAATATGGGAAATAATACAACCCATGCACTTTACATCATCATCTAATAAATAGTACATTCGCAGTCACCAGAACACATCTTAAGCCTCTAAATGTCTTAACTGCATGAAATGCTCAGGGTTCAACATTATCAAGAGGTCAGGGAGCAAAGGTTCAGAGAGGTGCTAGCTAGTGTCAGGATGTGTAATGTCTTTATTCTCCCACGATATTCAGTAGTAAAAGTAGCTGAACCTCAATAAGATGTTCTTCTTCATAAAATAAAAATATTCTAAACACATAACACTTTTAGACTCACTTTAAAAACAAGCACTTTTACTTTACGAGTTCAGGTGCAATGCCAAGGCTTAATGCTGTCTCTGTTATTCTAATTGGCTCACTGCAGCTACATTTTGGCTTATCTTAACTGGACAACAGCAGTTAACCCCGCAGCAGTAAATAACTGGATAAACTGCTTACATAAGTTAAGGTGTGTTTTGCCACCTGATCTGCAGTTGTTGTGTACTTACAATATCATCAGTTTTTATTCTTCTGTCATTTTCAAGTCAAACTAAGACAGAAAGCATGTTAGCTCCCAAAGACATTAGGTATTTTTGAATTTTAGGAATAATTTAGAGATGGGGTCAGGTCAGGAACAGGGGCTGTGCTACAAAGGAAAAACTAGGTGAAACAGTTTAATTTCCCAATCCAAGTGTTACTGCCAAATGGGACTTGATCTCACCTCTGACTGATTAAACAGTCGAACTTGTTACTGATTTAGTAGGGGAAAACAGAGAGAGGGCATAACTGGTATGACATAATTCAATGATAAAAGCTTTAGACCGATATCTAGTGTCTCTTTTATACAATAAATGATGCTGCAAAACCCAAACTTGCTATAGATTTTCCTATCAAGTTTAAACAAACCATCATATTTCAAAATACACACAATATTCCAGTGAATTTTAGTAATAATATTGCAAAAGAATTTTTTTTCTGTACCTTATAGTCTTATCCTCAGAGGTCTGGACAATAGAGGAGCTGGCTGGAACCCAACACACATGAGTCACCTGGAAAGAGACACAGCAAAGTGGAAAATTTTACACTTTGCAGACTCAGGACCTACAAGTCTGTTTAACTAGCTTAGTGATGTGATTATTTCTCTTATAGGCTCAGGTATACTGTGTATCTAAAACAGTTTGTCATGCTAAAAGCAATTCTTAGTATGAAGGTTTGAGCCAATCCTCATACTTACCAGGTTTCTGGAGATGTTGTGTCTCTGTTCACACTTTGCAGATTCTATATCCCACAAACACATCCAGTTGTCACGAGAACCAGTGCACAGCTTTCTCCCATCTACACACCATAAAAGAAGCACTTCCATTTATTTAGTGCAGATCAATAATCTGAAACAGATGTTAGCTAGTGTGCATCCAGACCTGAAAAAAATGTTCATACTTCCAAAAAAAGAGTTCCGAGAAAAATCAGTATCAATAATTCCAGCTAGTATCAACTTTCTTCCTAATTAAGACATCTGAGGATTTAAACATGTATCAAGTTGAGGACAGCCATTTATCATGGGCTGCAAGCAGGACAGGCAGAAGCACAATATATTACTCATCTGCTGCAGGAATCATGAACAAGAGTTCACATTAGAGATATTTCTTCATCCTTCATGTGATTTGGCTTGGTGAGAAGTTTAAAAAAATGAGGTCCACCAGGTCCTGGAGAAACATTATTTCATTTCACCATGTTCTGCACCAGCTATATGTAGTCGAAATGACAATAAAGCTCTCTTGAATCTTGAATCTTGAATCCACATGTCAAAGTGTCCTTGGGCAAGACACTGAACCCCAAATTGCTCCGGATTTATCACATCGGAGTGTGAATGTGCGTGTGTGTGATAGTTAATTGCGCTTCAGCCTTAGAATAAAGCATTGTATGATTGTGTGTGAGAATGAGGCTTGCAGTAAAAAGCGCTTTGAGTGCTCAGATAGAGTAGAAAAGTGCTATATAAGTACCAGTCCATTTACAAAGTGTTGAATTTATATTGTATCACCTATTCTTAAATCTTGCCCCTGACAAATACCATAAATAATGCTCCCTTGAATTTGATCCACGTTGGTGATTCGATAGAGATTTTACACCAGATGCCCTTTCTGACACAACACTCCATGTTGAGAGGGGCTTGTTTCCCTACCTGGAATCAAACCAAGGACCTTTCGCTTGTAAGGCAAATGTGTGAACCACTACACTACAAGGACACTGAAATACCCTTCATTATATATCATGAAAAAGACTAAAACTAACTGAAACTACTAAAAATTCATCTAAAATGGAATATTTTCAAACATTAATCAGAACGTCGATGACATAGTAGCTCATTCTGCTCACAATCCAACACAGTTCACAGGTTATTGTAATGTGTGAAGTACAGAAAGAAAGTGTACTGCAGAGACTAATGGAAATTAAAATTCACCCACAAATCAAGGAGGCTCGCAAATAATCATATCCAGGACAAGGGCTCTAGTTCTTGACCGGAACCTCTGTAATGAACATCTATAATTTTTTATACATCACTTCTCTGTTTATTCATTGACCAGCTACATGAGTCCGTCCTCTGCAGATGGAGAAGAATTATGGCTATGTTGTTCTCCTTTGTGTTTCATATTTGTGAAATGCATTCAGAGGAGTACCTCTTTTCCTCTTGAGCTTTATTACAAGACAGACAAAAAAACTGTTTCAGGATAAGTGAGATACTATCTGCAAAGAGATATAACATAATGCACGTGTTACTAGCTGTGTTTTTTCATGCACTGTAACCAGGGTGCAATTTGTGAAAAAGCCAGAGGAGAACTAACTTTTCTTTGAGTTTCTGATAGACCTGATGAGCATGTGTGCATGTGCAAGAATCTTTGTAGGATGTTTCTGAGAGGCTCCCATAAAATCTGATTCTCTGAATACCTTCCATTTTTCTTTTATTTAGCAAGCGGTAGTTTTCAGGCTGAAACAGTGGTGTTTTGTGGAATAAAGAAAAGTTGCAACAGTTAAAATATTTATTCGTGCCTGAAGGGACTCATTGTGTGTGAGTGCTTGTGTGTATGTACCAGGACTGATAGCCAGTCCATTGACCACCAACTCATGCCCACAGAATTCCTGAATAGGTTCGTCTCCCTGGTTTAGGTCCCACATCAGAACAGTCTTGTCCCGCGAGGCACTAAAGATCCATGTACTACCTGGATAACAAATCACCTGGTAGATAAAGAGGGGATACTTTAGAGTAGATAAGACCAGAGGATGTGAGATGTGTCACACCCTTGTAGCATCACACCTTTATCAGCTTGTGTGCACACAGTATTGACGTTACCTTGGTAACCTCCCGGTTGTGACCCTGGAAAGACTGACACATCCGGCCTTGTTTCCAGTCATATACCACCACAGCCTACAGGGATGAACACACAAATTACAGCATGTTTAGCAGTTTTCACAAAATCTCCTCCCTTAATTCTTCTTTGAATTTGGCATTTTACATTGTGAGTTCTGAATATTAAAAATGATTTAAAAACCATGGCAAAGTCAAATATATTAGTTGAAAATGTCCAAAGTTTAAAGTTAATAAATAAATTAGTGCTCTGATTGATGCATAGCTTTATGGGCTAGTGTATTGTTTTACCTGGTCACTCCCACCAGAAACACACAGGTCTGGGCTGAGATTGGTCACTGTGTTGATGGAGCCATGATGGGCAGGTTCATACTGCACTACCTGACTGTCAAAGGTATTATCTGCCTTCTCCTCCTGAGATGCCCTAAACACAAAACAGCAACAATAAACACTCAAAATATATAGAGACATTTCAGAAACAGAATCATACTTTATTAATCCCAGGGGGGAAATTTTGATATTTTCACAAGTATCATAAATATTTTGTCAGGTATCTAAGAAATGTTTTTCCTAACCTTATTCTTCCATAAAATCCCTTTGTTGCCACTTTTTCAATTACTTTTGCAAAGCATTTATACTTAATACTAAGTATACTAAAAGAACTTAACTTTTTACAGTAATTTTAAGAAAAAAACATTTGTTAGCAATTGCTTAACAAAACCTTCAAGGAGCTGCATTCCACCAGCATGGCATATCATACCTATATAGAGGTCTCTATTGTGATTATAAACTAAAATTACTAATATAAGTATTAGGTAGTACAAATGCATTAAGTTCTATAGTAATACAAGTTAAATCTGTGCAATTAAATAATTTTAATTTCAGAAACAATGCTGGCCTCACCTATTATTAAAACAACATAATCAAGATAATTTTTGTAAGAATAATCTCTTTCTGCCTTAAAGCACATCCTTTTCCTTACTTTTGCCCCTCCATAAAAGTCCAAGTGCAGTCCTTGCCAGGCTGTGGCAGATTTAGTTTGGATTACATGTATTTACAGTCTCCTCCAAAAGGAACAGCAAGGCCAATTAATTTGCTTTTGCGGTATACTGAAGACATTTTTGAGTGAGGTCAAACAATGAATATAAGAAGAGAGATCAGAGTTTCCACTTTTATTCCCTGCCATTTACACCTAGACTGTTCTCTCTCCCTTTCTCTTCACCCTCTACACCACAGGTTTTAGCTATTGCACAGAGATTTGCCACCTCCAGAAGTTTTCTGATGACTCTGCAGTAGTGGGGTGTATCAGAGAGGGTGATGAGCAAGGGTACAGGACTGTGGTGGGCAACTTGGTCACATGGTGCGAACAGAACCATCTGCAGCTTAATGTGACGAAGACTAAAGGACTGGCTGTGGACATGAGAAGGACCAAAACACCAGTGATCCCTGCTTCCATCCATGGGGTTAGTGTGGAGATAGTGGAGGACTACAAAAATGTTGGTATTCACATAGACAATAAACTGAACTTCATTAAAGAGACAAAAGCCATCCACAAGAAGGACAAGAGCCATCTCTATTTTCTGAGATGAGTTAGGTTCTTCAATATCTGTCGGACAATGCTTAAGAAGTTTTATGACCCTGTGGTGCCAGTGTCTCCCTCTACACTGTATTGTGCTGGGGCAGCTAACTGAGAGTAGCAGACACCAACAGACTCAAAAAACTGATCCACAAGGCCAGTAACATCATGGGTGTGGAACTGGACTCTGACAGTAGCGTTGGAGAGGAGGCTGCTGTCCAAGTTAGGACAATATTGGACAATCCTTCACACCCTCTTCATGACAGGGACATGTTCATCAGCAGACTTATTCCACCATGATGGAGGAGAGTTAGAGGCATTGGACAGACTAAGTAAACATCTGGACAAAAAGGTGTGGGTGACCAACTTGGAGCACCCTCTCGGTAACACCTGCTCACTGTATGCCAGTCCTACAGGACTCAGCCCCTACCTGCGCTTTGTCTGTCTGTCCTGTAGAGTTTTGTACACCATAGAACGCCACAGGAAATCATTCCTACCTGTGGCCATCAAACTTTACAGCTCCTCCCCTTGACACTTGGACTATTTCCTATTGCCATTTTGTGTATATACTGTAAATGGTATTGTTTACTTTGGACCACCTATGCTACACATTGGACTTTCTTGCCTATAGGGTTTATACATTTTTTTTTTTAACTTTTTAATCATTATTTTCTTTCTTTCATACGTATATTCATATATACATATTTAAAGGAGTGTATGTAATGCAAGTGATTTCCTCCCTCCAAAATCTTCCATTTTTTGCCACTCTGATGAAGTCCCTTGTTGAACTCTCAGTGTGTTTTGGATCATTGTCTTGCTGTCTAATAAAGTTCTTCCTGATTAGTTTGGATGCATTCCATAAACTGAAGACAATTTGTTTCTGCAGACTTCTGAGTTCATTCTGCTACTACCATCATGAGTTACATCATCAATAAAAAGAACTAAACCTGTTCTAGAACCAGTCATGCAAGCCCAAGCCATGACAAAACGTTCACCATGCTTCACAGATGAGCTTATATGTTCAGGATCACAAGCAGATCCCCTCTTGCTCTGTACTCTGACTTTTCCGCTACTTTGGAAGAGGTTAATCTTTGTCCCATTGGTCCAACAAAGCTTTGCAAATCTTTGTAATTTTTTTTTTTTTTTTTGCTAATTCCAATCTGGCTTTCTGATTTTTACTGTTGATAAGTAGTTTGCATCTTGCAGTATGACCTCTGTATTGTTGGTCTCTAAGTCTACTTTGAATAGTGGACAGTCATATTTCCACCCCTGCTCTCTGTAGGTTGTTTATGATGTTACCAACTGTTTCTTTATTACTCTAACCATTTGTCTGTTATTGTTTTCCTTGTATGACTGGTTTGATACCTGTAGCTCAGTACACCAGTGGTTTCCTGTTTTTTTAAAACATTCCAAATGGTGGTGCTGGCTATGCTTAATGTTTTTGATATAGCTCTGGATGGCTTTTCACTCTTTTCTCAGCTTCAGAATGGCATGCTTGTCCTCTGGTCTCCATGTTGGTCTGCCCTAACTACAAATGCAATCTTCACAGGTGAAAGCCAAAGCTTAAACTTAGAATAGATATCCCAGGCTATTTAATGATTAAACAATCAACCTTATAATCCAATACTTGTGTTATACTCTATGTTGTTTCGCCTATCTACATGTAACTACCAGGGAATAAAAGCTGAAATTTTGATCTCTCGTCTCATATTCCTCTTTTGATCTCACACACAAATGTCTTCAGAGCACAGCATAAACAAATTAACTGGCCTTGCTGTTCCAATGGTTTTGGAGGAGACTGTATTTAGTTAGTTTATTGAACTGAATAAAAACTGAAACTCAATGAAATCAACTTAATCAATAGTAATTAAATCCACTATTTTTTCCAAAATCTCTGAGTAATTGTGTTAACTAATGTCAATGCTATCATTGATCAAAATCATTTATATTTGCCATAATTGAGCAAGCAGTCTAAGCAGGAGTCTCACCTATAGAGCTCAGACCTCTTGCGGAACTTGCTCTGTAGTTTGCCCATGTCTGCCTAGGAACCTGCAGCCACACTGACACACAGACGCAGGAAAAAAATGCCATCAGACTGGAAGAAATCATAATTGTATGTGCTCCATAGCAGCTAAATGTGCACTCACTGTCCACTTCATTAGTTACACCTTGCTAGTACCAGGTTGGACCCCCTTTTACTTTCACAGCTGCCTATTCTTCATTACACAAAGTCAACAATGTGCTGTAAATATTCTTTAGAGATTTTGGTCCATATTGAAATGATAGTATCATGCAGTTCAGCAGATTTGCCAGCTGCACAGCCATGATGTGAATCTCCCATTCCACCATATCCCAAAGGTGCTCTACTGGGTTGAGACCTGGTGACTGTGGGGGCCATTTGAGTACAGTAAACCTGGCATGTTCAAGAAACCAGTCTGAGATTATTTGAGCTTTGTAACATGGCAGGTTATCCTCCTGGAAGCAGCCATCAGGAGATGGGTACATTGTGATCATTAAGGGCTGGACATTTCAGCAACAATACTCAGGTAGGCTATTGCATTTAAACAATGTCAAATAAAATGATAAACTCATATGGTACTAAGGGGCCCAAAGTGTGCCAACAAAATGTCCCCCACACCTTTAAACCACCACCACCAGCCTGCTCAATTGATACAAGCTAGGATGGATCCATGCTTTTATATTTAGACCAAATTCTCACCCTAGCATCCGAACGTCATGGCAGAAATAAAGGTTCATTGAAGCAGTCGAGATTTTTTTCCAATTTTCTATTGTCCAATTTTGGTGAACCCATGTGAACTGCAGCCTCATTTTACTGTGTGTAGTTGACAGGAGTGGTGTACGGTGTGGTCTTCTTCTGCTGTGTAGCCCATCTGCTTTACAGTTTGATGTGCTGTCTGTTCAGAGATGCTCTTCTACATTTTAGCAACTGGTTATTTGAGTTCCTGTTGCATTCCTATCAGCTCAAAGCAGTCCAGTCATTCTCCTCTGAACTCTGACATCAACAAGGCATTTTCATATACACAACTGCTGCTCCCTGGATAGTTTCAGTTTTTCAGATCATTCTCTGTAAACCCTAGAGATGGATGTGCAGGAAAATCCCAGTAGATCAGCAGCTTCTGAAATACTCAGACCAGCCAGTCTGGCACCAATAATCGGCCCACATCCGAAGTCACCTAAATCACCTTTCTTTCTTATTCTAATGCTTAGTTTGAACTTCAACAAGTTGTCTTGACCATGTCTACATGCCTAGATGCACTGAGTTCCTGCCATGTGAGTTGAACAGGTATACCTAATGAAGTAGCCAGTGAAATTGTGTCTCTCTTGTAAGTAGTAATGATGAGGGGGTAAACTTAAACTTCACTGCAACTCTACAGCAGTTCAGTTCAAAAGTAAGCCAACTTCTAGCTCATAATGCTGTCTAATGCAATGGTTGCATTAACTTTCTTTGCTTCTATTGCAGCTAAATATACTCATTATTTTTTGCTTGTTTTTATTGAGTGGGATGCCTTTCTCGCAGTCTGGTATAATTCTCATATTACGTATTGGTACTGTATATTCAGTGATATACAGAGTAATACAAAGAAAGAACACAAGCAGGACTTTCTCACACACGCACCTCTAAGTCCCTCCCTCGTTATCACTGCGCACTCCACTCCACAAACAAGCCACAGGAAGGAGAGGGCTCAAATCCTATTACAGTGGCATCATTACTGTCACAAAGTATTAGTCACTCGAAAACACCTGCTAAGAACTGTACTGGCAATCATTATGCAACAGCACCCACGAGATTTTAACCATAGTTAATAAAGGTGAAAGATATTTTTTGACTGGAGCACGCTTGCAGAGCGCTGGAGTAAGTTCTCTTACCTGTCACTAGCAGGTGTCGTCGCTGGGTGATGCAGAGGATGGGGAGCTAGCTCGCTAGCATGCTAACTAATCTTTATCTGTCATGCTAAGAGAGATCATTGGTTAGTGGCAGTAAAACGTGGACGTACAGGCGCTTTGTAAAGTTGTTGTTGCAACAACAGCGAACCGTGTCCCACAGACTGCCATGACACGCTGATGTCCCAGTTGCATGGGAAAGTGCACAAAAGTGTCTTTTTAACTACAACACGCCGATTCCTGTCTCCGTAGCGACCACGGAGCGACGCTTTCTCGTAACTAGGCGAGGACGAGGTCACATGACTCGTGGAAGCAACCGGAAGCCCCCTATCTTACAAAATAAAAGCCTGTTTCACTGTTCACTGTGCAATGTAAACAACTGCTACCGTGCATATTTAGGTTTTTTTATATTATTTATGTTTCAGGATTAATTCATTCCTGTACTGGTTTATAAATGCATTTTGGAATGAATTAACGGGTAAAAATGAAAATGCTGGGACCTTACTAAAAGCCACTTTTTCTTCATGCACTTTGTCCACTGCAGAAGAGTATTATATCCAACAAGCAAAATGTCACCTAAAATACATAATTATGGCTTTAAAACCAACTGGCCTATTAGAGAATTTTATTTTTTAAACTAGGCCTTAAACTACAGTAGTCTAATAGAGAGCTATAGCGGGCTCTTATTATATTATGTGTTAGGTGGGGTTGAGGTCAGTTCTCTGTGTGGGCCAGTCAAGTTCTTCCACACAAAACTCATATAACCATGTCTTTTTGGACCTTGCTTTGTGCACTGGGGCACAGGCATGCTGGAACAGAAAAAGGGCATTCCCCGAACTTTTCCCACAAATTTGGAAGCACAGAATTTTCCAAAATGTCTTGGTAAGAGGAGGAATTAAGATTTCCCTCAGTGGAACTAAGGGTAGGCAGAGCACTGGCGACTTTCATGCAATATGTGTCTCAGCACTAGGTGACCCTGCTCTGTAACTTTACATGGTCTGCCACTTTATGGCTGAGTTGCTGTGGTTCCTAAAACCTTCCACTTTGCAATAACACCACTTACAGCTGATCGTGGAATATCTAAGGGAAAAGAAATTTCACAAACTGACCAATACCACTCTCAGATTCTTTGAGCTCTTTCCACTCTTTCACAAATGTTTGTAAAGACAGACTGCACGGCTAAGTACTATGATACATGATATGTGTTATATTTTTCAGCACTCAGTTTTAAGGAAGCAGCAGAAAGGTACCCCTTCAACGCATCGTTATTTTCTATCTTTTCATATTCATGTGTATTTAATGGAGTGTCTGATGAATAAAGTGTTCTGATGATGATTCTGATTCTGCTTCGGTACTTGATTTTATACACCTGTGGAAATGGGACTGAATTAAACACCTGAATTCATTAAGACGTGAGCCCAACCTATTGGTGTGGCTTTTGTTGTATCCTTTATATTTAACTAGGAACAGCACATGGCTTCTGTTAACCAGCAAAATTTTGTGTTATTTGAAATTAAAATGTTTTTAATTGATGAAACATTAACAGCACTGAAACAACAATATGATTTTTCAGCATGGAACATGGTTTGATTAAAGAAGAATCTTCTCCTTAAATACAATCACACTGAATAACACTTAACAGGTTAGGAAGTTACTGACCTGTGGCTGATTGTCCCTTTAGAGGCTTGGTTGGTTCATTATAGGCACAAACTTAATAACTCCCCAAGCTGCAAATCTGGGACGAATCATACAGGTCCCCGGACATCTAACATTAATTCTACTGGAAACCTTTAATAGTTCTTCTCTTCACATCTTCTTTTCAGGTTCTTCCGTTTAGCTCTTGTTTTCCTGGTTACAATGAGAAAAGATAAGACGGGCTTCAACTTCATAAGCTAGATTTAAACAAATATGTCAAAAGCAATTAACCACTGAGTCACTGGTATGACCCCATTTAAATGCCCTAATTGGGCCACTTAGTTAGGTTACAATCAACACTGTTCAATACCTATGTGAGATGACCTCAATTCTAACTTTTTGCTTGCAGCAAACTGTTTGTGTATGAATATAGTTAAACTTTTACAATAATCTTCCAACACATATTACTCAGATGTTTAATAGTTTCGAGCACGCTTATGTCTATTTAATTCACTTTCTTGATTCTCTAAAGCGCAATTTTCTTTGTATGTATGAAGATCGAAACAAACCTTTTCCAGTAAATGTATCTTATATAAATATAGGTCTCTAGGCTTGTCACTTAAGGGGTCTGTAATAATAAAATTTTCAAGGTCCTCTGGTATAATGTTCCTTAAATTACATGCGCTATACTTTGCTAAATTTAACGTGTTAGTGGAGTAAGGAAAAACAAAAACAGCTCATAAAGTGTCTTCATAAACTCTAACTCAGACTTGATGGTGCAAGACCAATTTGCTTCACCCATGTCACATAGTGCTGAAAGCATTAAGCGTATGGTGTACAGATCTTTCATGATGTAGTTAAAAGTCACAAACTTGGTGGAAAACAGCAATGTGTTGTTCTTTAGTCTCCAAGTGATAACATTCACAAAGCCAGTATTTACTGCAATGGCATATGTACACATTATAAGGATTATGACTTTTCTATCCACTGCCTGCACAGTCAGGTTGTGAAAGCATAACCTCCACCAAGTGGTCATCTTTAATTCACTACTCACTAGTATTTGTCAGTTTGGTAAAGTTTGGTGAAACACCCTGTCTAATGAGGCTTCAGAGCATCTGTTTATTGAAACTCTGGATCTCTATATGGCTGTAATTTCTAATCTGAACATCTTAAATCCTTCACTTTCAAACACCACCCACATTCCAGTAATTAAGAAAGCAAAAGCTCAGGCAAATAAAAATTAAACCAAAACTAAACCCACTCTGGAAACTTGACTGAAAGCTAAA
>VUQH01033397.1:8018-19289 GCA_015106775.1 Etroplus canarensis | reverse complement strand
GGCTCTCGGTCGTCCGGTGCTCTTGGGCCTGGTCTCGGGCCTACTCTGGGGGGGGTGGTCTCTGGCAGGGTCGGCAGCTCGGCGCCTCGGTCCCTCTGGGGCTCCCGTCCCTTGGCCGCGGGGGGGCTCTGGCTGGGTCCTTCCTCTCCCTCCCTGCTGGGGTGGGCGCGTGGCTGCCGGGGGATGAGTGGCCTGGTCCCTGCCCCCCCATGGGAGCTGCGGATGGCCTGGGTCCCCCGGGCCTGCCGCTGTCTGACTTGCTTCTGGGTAGTACAGGAGCGGCGTACCACCCTCAGTGCTAAGTACATTCTGTGACAAACACACACACTCACACATTCATGTGTGTATGTGTATGTGATTGTATGTTTGCGTATCATATGTCTGTTTTTCTTATTTCAGTTGCAGTATGTGCTTTATAGATGCAGTGCTTGACTTCCGAACGTGCAATCTTCCTTTTATTTATTTATTTATTTTTTCTCTCTCTTCTCTTCTTCTCTCTTTCTCTTCTCTACCTGTCTGCTCTGGAAAAAAATTAATAAAGAAATATATCAACAAGAGGAGCCTACAGAGTTTATAGAACTCCTTTTGGCAAATCAAATGTGTTTGGCACAATAAAGCATTCAGACGACAATTCTGCTTGCTAATGCTGCCAGACAGGACAGGTTTAAAAAAAAAAAAAGAAGAAACAAAAGCAGAAAAGTGTCTGCACTCTTAATACTAAGCTTGACTGAGATATCATTTAGGATCATGCAGTAATTGAGTCTAATTAGGCAGCTTTTGCATTCCCTCACAAAACCAGGTACACCACAGCACTTAACACAGGTAGCCTTTTTTTGTGAGTCAAGTTTTAAGTCAAATGAAGACAAAGAGTTTATATTTACAGTTTAAAATGATTCACAAGATAATGTGCAGTGCACTTTGGTAGCCACTGTCGATATCAATTTTATTTTTATGTTTTGTTTTTTTAAAACAAAAAATTTAACTGAGGACTTGCTGTATTATTTGTGGGAATACATAACAAGGTGTGCTTTCTGTCCCTTTAGAGCCGCAGAACAGAGATGAGCTGCATGGCTAAAAGGGGCAATAATAAAAAGTCATTTTGTCACCATCTGCCTAATGTGACCTCTTTGCTTCATAAAGTCATCAGCTTTACCCCTTGAGTAGCGTAACTCTTGCAACTTGAAAATAATTAAATAACTAAATAATTAAACCCTCACCCAGGTCTATGCTATTCCACACTTCAGAGATAAATTCAACCATATATAAAATGCAACACAAAAGTCTTTACACTACTGTACTGCTGGGTTATTTACTAGCCAGTGCTTGGAGATGATTTGCAAAATTTTGAATTATTTTGGAATGCTTTGTGAATGTCCATCCTAAACTCTTGATGACATTTAGTTCTCACTCACACATTAAATACAATATTACAAAAAATTCTCTCCAGTTCAGCTGTGAATCCTATTAAAGTTAACTGATTTTTTCATTTTTAATCTACATCTTTTAATAATTATTTTTAAAGTACTGAAGGTATAGAAGATGGGCAATAACAAAGTGAAATTGTGGCAGCATGCAAGTTCTGTATCAGGATATTCGAGTGGGATGATCAGTGACCGTTCATTTACAGTACAACCAAGAGAGTATGTAAATAGTGTCACAAAGCACTTCAAAATACCTCTAAATTATCCAAACACCCCAAAGACACAGGAATTCATTGTCAGTTTTAATTTGTGTTAACAAGTACGTTGTCAGAATGTTCATATTTTGAAATGTTAATATTGTTTGCAAACTGTTGCATCTGCCATTCACAAGGTACCATTCAGACTATCAAAATAATATCACATTGCATATGAGTGTGTTACCACACGATGTGTGCAAACGCTCTGTTAAAAGTTTATGTCTAAATAAATGCGTTCAATTTGTTTGAATCAAATTTGATATTGAGGGCTGAGAGTTTAAGTATTCTCTATGGAAGTACCTACATGTTGGGTATTAACAATTCAGCAGTGCTTAAATCAACTGTCAACAAGGGCTTGACTTGATTTACTGTATTAAAGTGTTGCACAAACGTTAGGTCGACCTCTTCCTATTCTGTATCCATTTGATTAAACAGTCAGGGATCCTAGACATATGAGGGGCCTCTGAAGCAGAGAAACAATGAATAAAAGATTACCCTGATGATTGAGAGAACCCTCATACATAAACAGGATGTTTTCATATCAAATATGATTAATATCTGATAAGGCTTTTGATTTACTCTATATGTAGTTTACTGTAGGGGTCGGGTACAAAGAGCCCAGCTATGCTATTAAATCATTGTTAATGATGCAAAAGAGGTGGAATGGCTCTTCACTATGTTTCCATTATATTGGTTTTACGTCTTACTTAAACGATAGGCTCACACATGCATAAATAAAAACTGTATTCCATTTCTGCTCACAATTTGGTGCCAGTTTTGAAATACAGTATATCTCATATTTATATTTATATTTAACAAAACAGTCATTGGTGCTACTAAATTTCACTGCACTTACTCTTTTTTAAAATGATGTTGTTTTTCTTAGTATCAAATGGCTTATTGTTGCTGTACTATTTTTTTTGTTATTAGAAAAAAAAAGATTTTGCATATTTTTGAAACCGAAAATGATGATTCACTATGTAGCCTTTGCATTTGTATTGTTCCGACCATTGTTGAAAACACAAAAATTATCTATTCCTTTCAACTGCATATTTCAAGCCACTAATTGGCTTAACTGAGTTAGGCTTCCGTATTTTATCTCAGTTTTATCATTACCCAATCTTACTTAGTACTAAGTTCTTTGTATCACATGCCTGGCAGAAACAATGTAACAAGCAATCCCAGTTGTAATTTCTCAAGTACTTCAAGGACTTGCATCAACTTTAATGAACATCTTGAGCAATATGGTTTTCTACACTACTAATTGTAGTTTGATCCTTGATCCTTATGGGAGATTGTGGGTGTCACTAGTCAAAAAAATTAACAGTCCACAGGAAAATAATTCAGTTTGAACTGTGACTCGGGTTTCATGGAAATCAGCAAGTTAGGTTTTTCCTCACTGCTTTTGACTCAAGGAATTCTTTCTGTTGTCATATGAACTGAGCATCAAGTCAGCATAATATTTAGACTCATTTTGTGAGAGTTCGAGTTCTGCTAATGGGGCATAGCCTTCAGTGTTTTAATGGGGTTACTTGGATACAGGCCATGATTGCCTGTGCAAAGGATTGTCACTGCTGGTCAGAGCTAAAGAAAAAAAAAAAAAAATAAAACTTTTAATGTAATTCATACTGCTGACAAGTTTGAACTTATTACAAAGAAAGATTAATGGAGACAACCACTGACTATAACAAGAACACTTCATAAGATCTAAAGATTTACATTGCTGTAGTATGAAGGCACTGGACTGGAAGTGCTTTTGGGACACGGGTAATTTGCAATTTGCATTGAGAAGTTAGATTGTAAACTTTATTCCTGAACTTTTACTCACTTTAATGAGTAGAAATACACAGTTGTGTCAAATTCAACAACAAACATCACACTTTTTATTTTAAGACTTACATGCAACTATGCAATATGGACAAAAGTATCGAGCCACCTATATACTGTAGTATAGCTAGAGTTTTTATGACAATTTTTGCCCATACATTCAGAAAAGCATTTGTAAGGTCAGACACTGATGTCTGATGAGAGGGCCTGGCTTGCAAACTCCAGTCTAGTTCATCCCAAAGGTGTTTGATAGGGTTGAGGTCAGACCTCTGTGCCGGCAAATCAAGTTCTTCCACTTCAAACTAATCCAACCATGACTTTATGAACCTTGATTTATGCACTGGGGCACAGTCATACTGGAAGCAAAAAGGGCCTTCCCCAAGTTGTTCCCACAAAGTTGAAAGCTTAGACTTGTCCAAAATGTCTCAGTAAGCTGAAACATTAATATGCCCCTTTAGTGGAATTAAGGGGCCCAGGCTAAATGCAATAAAAAAACAAAAACATTGCATTATCCCACCTCAGTCAAAGTTTACAGTTGATACAGCCGAGTCAGGCAGGTAACATTTACCAGATCCAGACTCATCTGACTCACCAGATCGCATGGCTAGGTGCTTGATTTTGTACATCTGTTGCAATGGCAATGAATCCTCTTAATTCAGAGATTAAGAGGTGTGGCCAAATATTTATTTTTGTCCATGTAGTGTATGTTATATGACTGAGATAAAGCAAATATTAGTTGTTGCTTGAGAAAATGGTAAAAGACTGTTAAACCTATAGTAGAAAACAGATTTCTAAAGCTTTTATCCTGTTCAGTTATAACATCATTGCACCAAGGATACACAAGTGAAGGCACTAAATGATGTGTCTGAATGCAGCTTCAAGAAAAAAAAAAAAAAAAATCAGGCTATTTGGTATGGTCCTCAGTGGTTTCAAGCTGTAACTAGCAATTATAGGCCATACTGCTGCCACTTCATTGTATTTGAGAATCTGAGCAGATCTGACAAAATTTCCAGCAGGTTCTATTCATGGACCTTGAGTATTTAGTGAAAGAGACTATTCACTGGTATACCCTGACATAGTAAGCAAATTATAATCATGAAAAAAATACAAGTACTCTATAGTAACAAAGATATAATTCACTAATTTTTGCATTTGAATGTTAAACTGGTGTATATTGTGAGCAGAATCAGTGATGACATGATGGATTCCAGCTAAGAAATTTTACAGGTCAGTTGTAATCTGATTTTTACATTAAGGAAAGAAAACTGAACAAATTACAAAAACTGCATGACAAAAGTGTTCTGACATAGAGCAACATGCTGCACATATTGAAACCTCACCATAAGCTGGATGTACTGCCTCATCGCCATATCCCTATATTTCACCAGCCTTTTCCATCAGGGTGATTTATTTGAATGCAAATATGAGGGCTTTGGTGTACCTTTCTATTTGAGGCTGCAAGCACTTACTGTGAAAAATGAATGTCAGTTTTTCAATGATCAAAAAAGATTGGTCCTAAACCCACTGCAATCAGATTTCCCTGCACATCAGGTGATGTGGAAGTGCCTCTCCCAGTGTAGAAGGGTGAAACTGTTCTTCAGGGGGTTGCACTGCACACAGAGCCATTACTAACACTGGCACAGTCAGCTCTGTGTCATCGAATAAATCAGAAGTCCTGGCCACAGGTGGCCCATAGATCACACAGTCACACCATGGTGTCAGGCAGAAACAGCGGATGTGCACACCACATGCCTTGCTTCCAAAGAGGAAATCAATCACTTGGAGTGTCTAAGCTGCTAGTACCACCTCCACTTAGCTTCAGTGCCCAGTGCACTATGCCACCTACACCACACATTAACAGTAGCAAAAGGGAATGGACCACTTTCTGTTTCCACTGTGTGTTCAATCAGCACCAATGCTTTCTTAGCCAACAGGGGCAGAGCAAAACCATCCAGGGAGTTTTTAAGTGATTTTTAAACAATGTTGATCTGTGAGCTTTAAAGGTCTGGCTTAAAGAAAGGACTGGCAGAGGCAGAATGAATTCAGTAGTTTGAGCTGTATGGCTGGCAGCTATGAAATCTATTTACTGCAGAATAGAGAGACTGAGCCTGATGGGCCAAAATTAAAAGACCATGTAGTGTGAAGATTTTCCATGCACATTTAGGAAATGTATCATCAATAAATCAATGTGGACAGTGTGAAACTAAAAGGTGTCTAATTATGTTTACATCCAATGTTCAGTCAGACTTACACATAGGAAAAATGCAATGTTATCTTACTGAATTAATGTGCAATTTGTTTGCTGTTTCCTGAATCATGATGGGCATTTCTTCCCCTGTGACCTCATCTTCAAACACTGGATTGAATGAGTTATACTCAGTGGAACTTGAGCCCTATTTGCACTTCAAATTAGCCGTTACTTGGCTTTAACACTCTAAAAAGAAATCAACATGGTCCAGTTGGCATTGGATTAGTCAATGATGGTGTTTTGATTCTGCCGTCAGGAACAGGAAGGAACTATATAGCAACACCAGAAAGTCCAGTGCTGTCACACACTCCTTCAGGTGGCTTCACAATCAATACATATTGACAACCGTTTCACAATCCAGTCCTTGAACACCTCAGTACAGTACTTAAAGTCATGACTTCAGCTTTGTGTCTTGCACACTGATCAAAATTCACTGTGTTAATGCTCTTCAAACAAATGCTATATTGTTTTTCTCCACAAATTGTTTACTTAGGTGAGGCAGTTGTCTAGATGAAATTACCTTTCTTCTTAAAAAAACAAAAACAAACACTTACTAAACAAGTGAGCACCTTTCACAGCTACTGTGTGCCAAGATAGAACAAAAAAAAATGAAGATGTCCACTATTATGGATGGTTTCATGCATTTCTATTTCAGCTAACAGCTGCAGTGAATGAGATATTGATTCTTACATCACAAGAATGTTTCTGTGCTATGTGTCTCACCTGTATAAGGCGACCCTGTTCCGTTTGCAGTGTGTTAAGGTCTTGCCCGAGGCTGCCCTGCCCCCTGCGTAGAGATTCATAGTCCATTTTCAGCTGGCCTGCGTGGGCTGACAGCTTGGCCACCTCCTCAGCCAGACTGACAAGCAGGGCCCGATCCTGTCCTTTCACAGACTTCAGGTCAGAGTCGTGGTCAGTCAGTGAGTGGAGCAACGAGGTCTGCACACCCTCCAGACGCAAAAAGTTACTGTTGTAATCCGGGCAGTTGGGGTCAATGAAGATGTTAATGCGAGAGCCATCGCCTCTCTCCACGGTGACCAGGGCATTGGCTTCATCCTGATTGGTAGAAATGTGGGGTAGGCCATCAGACATGGGTGGAGCCTGGTAGTGATTCATAAAAAGGATGGTGCCAGTTACAGTGACAGCCAGCAATACAGCCACAAAGAGAAGGATAGTGCAGATCAGGTAGCTGCAGCTCATCCTCTGTAAGTCAGAAAGAGGGGAAGGAAGAGAAAAGCTATGTATTAGAATGGCAAAAGCTATTACACCAAAAATGACATCAAAACACCTGCCTCTTTCAAAAAGAAATGACTTTCATCAATCACTAAGGATATTTGAAATCCCAGTTTAAATGCCAAGTGCTAAATAATGTAACCATATTCCCATGTCAAAATGTAGTTTTGAATGATTTATGCAGCAAAAGAATGTAGATTCCATCAGACAGAGAGTCTTGTTAAAAATCAAAGGGACAATTTCTGTCCAAACACCGTGCAAGTCAGTGGAGTGGTGGTGGTGCAGTGTGGGGGAGGATGCAAGCTTGATACATGTCTGAAAAACACTCAGGGAACTGAGAGTTCCTTCTTTTCATTTCTGAGATGGGAAAAAAAACAATCAAAGATGAAAAAAATGGAAGCTACTAAGAGAAAGTAAAGCAAAGGTGACTCGGACGGCCAATCGGATGTAAATGAGTGAGCAGAGTGTAGCATCCACTTAAGAGAAAAAAAAAAACGGAGGAACTGCATTGGTAACACAGTCTCCAGTAATTGGGCTATAAAATGTTTTTATGATAGCCCTTTAGGATCTAGCCCCATTTTCCCACTCAGGTCAAGTGAACTAGCAATGGATAGGAGAAAGCAATATGGCCCACCTACATGAATGATTAATAATGCCTAGCTCACCAATATCTTGCTAACAAATGAATCAGGAACTGATGTCTGAGTCATTTTTAAATTTTTTTCTAGTCAATTTTTTTTCTCTATGATTGTACGTGGGCTTTGTTTTATGCTAGTATGTAGAAGTGAGAGCGAGCACATTAATATGTAAATTGGCTCCAAAGCACAGTGAAACACACTAATAGACAGCTAATGGTCTGCTTTATGAGAGAGGTTTATGGTTCTTTTAATGTGAGGAAAATCAATTGTGCTGTGCAGGAAGTACCCCTATCAAGTTTGTTTACCCACAGTCTTTGGATAGAGGACATAAAAAGTTGTTACTATCCAGATATGTGGAGGTGTACATGGGATATTAATTTTGAAAACCTGAAGCAAAAGACACACAATTAATCTCACAACTTCCATCACATATTGCTTATTCTACTGTTTTATTTTTAATTTCTGACTCCAGTAGAATCATTATTACATTATTGTTTTTTAAAGTACCCTAATATGGCTGTTGCTTTTGAAATACCATCCATGACTGCAATCACTATTGCTGCAAACAGGCCTATGCTATATTTGTCAGATTAAGTTGCTGTACAGATGTACATACATGTACACAGATGAGCACATACACAGCAAAATCATTAAACCATTGGCAGGTAAAGTGACACTGATCATTGATAATTGATCTTGAAACAATGCAATGGTGTGCTGGGATGCCTTGAGTTACTTTGGTATACAACAGCTATAATAAAAACAAACAAACAAAAAAAACCTGTATAATTGTTGCCATACTGCGTCACGAACACTCCTCAGGAAAAGCTCTAGGAACATGACAAACAGCCCAAGGCATTTTTTCCAGTCTCCAGACGTTCTATTCGTTTTAGCATCAGTGGATAGCACCACAACATGTCTGGTCCACTGAGGCACCACTCAGCAGTCCACAGGATCTGAAGAGTGCATACCCATGCTCTGACAGGACAGAGCTTTATTGGCAGCATGAGGGAGACATAGATAACATTATGCGAGTGGCTTTAATGTATTTAGTTCATAGGTGTATATGCACAACATACTGAAAACTGTGCTGCACAAATAGACACCAGATGCCATTTAATGTCCATTGTATATACACTGAGATAAATATATAATTTGACTGTAATACTTTCTAGTAAATAGAACACAAATAAACTGGAGCAGTGCTTTGTTTTTTTCCACCCAAACACATCATCATAGAAAAGAGCTCCAGAGGAACACTGCCACACATAATATGCTTTGTCTCATTGCTCTAACTCCACATGTAGACCCTGATTGTACCATGAAATCTTTCCCTGCATGTCAAACAGCGTTTCTTTTTTCCAGTTTGCATGAACTGCAAGCAGCCCAGCAATTTTAACTGTGAGAGTGGTCTTGGCTGTGTACGTGGATGTGTGTGCAGCAGGGTGTCTGTGCTGTACATAACGTGTATAATGGCTTCAATCTGCAGAATGACAGCGACGTAACATTTGTACAGTTTCCCTGAGCTCTATCGCTTGCAGGCCAAGACATCAGTGAAAGCCATCACTGGCACTGCACTAAATATTCATTGCCAATATATTGATTGTTATCTTAACATGGAGAAGATGTATGATGGTTTCAGTGAAACACATAAAGGACTGAAAGACCTCTGTACATTCAAACATATGCAGCACATGACAACACGTCATTGTACTGAAGCTTTTCACACATAGTCTGTACCAAAGCAGGAACATAGTGATGATCCTAGACTCTGGCCTTTAATGCCACAAAGGATAAATAGTTTCTTACGGTCTACTAATAATTCAATTATGACTGAAGATAGCTAAAGTCAGTTATGATAACATGTTGAATGTGGTGACAAAAATAAAAATGATGGGGAACATTGATAGGAAGTGGAAAACAAAGAGTGGCCTACAGTATTTGAAAGTCCAGTGTTCTATTAACCCATCCACCCCTACTTTTCCCTCCTACCTATAGCTATTATAGGGCTTCATCCTTTCTGATAAGCATTTTCTGGAATTATGTTTTACTGAGTCATGTGACTGATACAGATAAAGTAATTCTAGCAGTGTGTTGCTGCTCAGCAGGCATCTTGAAATGCCTCTAGGCATTTAGCTGGGCAGTTAATTTGAAGCATTGTCTAAATTAGCTTTAATTTCAATAATCAGTGAGACATAAAAACTACATATATAGAATCACCAATCAAATCTGATAAAAACTGCTTAAAAAGTTTGCTGCCTTTTCCTTGCCATCACGTGAAATTTTCCCACTGAGTGCCATGTCTTTCTCTTATAATGTCTCTACTGCAGGTCACTTAACAATAATATAATTATGTGTCATTACAGGCTGCCTGCACAAAGGACTACAGCATGGGTGTACTTTTTAATAAGAGAATAATCTCAGGAAACAACCTCATTATTCTGATTACAGGTAATATTTTGGTCACCTGGGAGCTATTAGTGTATATAATTGGAATAAGTCGAAAACTCACTTGCTAGAAAAGGTAAAGTGTAATTGTAGAAAACTACCGGCAAAGCTGCAAGGTGAGTATGTGATTGATTAATCTTATGTTTTTTTTAAACTTATTGCATCATAACAAAGAATACAATGAAAGGCACAATTGAAAGAAAGAAAGAAAGAAAGAAAGAAAGAAAGAAAGAAAGAAAGAAAGAAAGAAAGAAATCAGAGCCAGAGTAACAACAAATACATCTTGCTTTAGAAACAAAGGTAACTAACTTATAAGCAATTAAAATTATTAAACAACTGAATGTTTCTGGAGCCAGGGATTTTCTGCTACTTCATTTGTTTGATGGTCAATAAAAATAAAATGCAACAGCAACCCGCTTCATGTCCCAATAGAGTACATGATCTCCCAGCCCGGCTCAAGATTTGTAGTGGCATCATGACAGTGAGAACGGAACTCAAGCAGCCCTTTAACACAGCTTTGTGTGTGTCTGTGTGTGTGTAAATGAGGCTCTCAATCTCACAGCAGGAGACCACTCTGCAATTAGTGGCTGACTTCCTCATCCTCTCCTGTCTGTACTCATGCCACACCATGGGATTTGAGATGGGAACAGGGGAATTCTGATAGATAGATAGGAGAAGAAAGAGGCAGAAAATCAGAGAGAATTCCTCTCTATGGAAATGATGTCCTCCCACACAGGAGAACTGGCAGACAGTTCTTGGACAAAAGGTTTTGTCTGCTCATTAGATAAGCAGGAAACCAGCAAAATTCTTACAAGCACTCTCTCTCTCTCTCTCTCTCTCTCTCTCTTTTCTCAAAACACGCACACGCTGACACAAACTGACGTATACACAGAAGGCATTTGTGTTGATGCTGCCAAACTAATGTACACAGAAAGGAACAAACATTTTTTACAATCTGAATTGACATGCACAAACCATTTCACAAAGAGTCCTGTTCACTAATTCTGCCCTCATTTCATTCGCTGGCATCTTGAATACGACTCACAACATCATTTAGTACAGATTCTTCATCAAAATTTGCCATACAATCAAGTTTTTTTTTTTTTGTTTTTTTTTTTTTTTTTTTTTTTTTTTTTTTTTTTTTTTTTTTTTTTGTTTTTTTTTTTTTTATTTTTTTTTTTTTTTTGGGCCTTTTTTAT
>VUQH01033396.1:0-11808 GCA_015106775.1 Etroplus canarensis | reverse complement strand
GACGAGGCAATGAGCTAAGTGATATTTAGCTCTTCGCCTGCCTGAAGCTGACACACACATGCACATACACACACATCTACAAAACTGCATCTACAATAGATCTAAACACACTGAGCACATGCACAAAAAAACCCCAAAACACTCGGAAAGTCATGTTAGTGCACTCGGCAGCCGTCTTGGCTGGCTCCAAGCCTTTAAACAATGGGCACACACACAAGCTTACACACACACACACACACACACACACACACACACACACACACACACCGTCAGTCTCGACTTGACGTTGACAGGCCGTTCTTTTGTCCATCATTCACCCACAGATGAGAGCAGGAACAAGAGAGAGAGAGAGGGAGAGATAAAAGCCCTCCCCCCTGCCCGCCATAATCCAATTACAGGCCTGCAAATTTGATTGGCGCCCTGGGAGTGTGCCTTCAGCTGTCCGTCATTAGCAACTATAGAACAGGGGGGCTCACTGAGGGTGCTGTAAGGCTGGACAGAGGTGTGTGTGTTGGGAGAGAGACAGAGCAGGACTTACATTTTATCTTTGTTGGCTCAAAAAGATCTTCTCTGTCTTCATGTGCCAACGTCCGATGTATACTTCCCATTAGAGGCCATTAGAAAAAATGAAGCACACTGAAAAATGCCTTTATTAAACATTTGTCAGATTATCAAATGTGCTGTAGATTCCTTTGCCAGGCTGCCCTTTCACAGCAGGAGTAAAAAAGAAAATAAGAAAGGTAATAAATGAAGAAAAGAAAACACAGGCCATTTTCTGTGGTTTGTCAGGTCAATCTTGAATGTCCTGGTGATCTGGTCAGCGCTGCATCACAGACTGAAAAGAAAATATCAGCGGAAATGTAAGAGATCTGAATACTGATTGGCTGATTGGAATGGGCTCCGTAAAAGCCCTGATAGACTCACTTTGTAGCCACATTCAGTTTTATGTACAGGATCGTCAGAATCACAGTAGAAACATTTTCTATTTATAACTGTGTATAAAATCAGATCCCATCATTCTGCTACAAGTTAATCTTGTAGCAGAAAATATAGCAACACAACCAAAATATAAACGCATGTATGAAATGTTTTAAAGTTGTTTTTTTTTTCAGTTTTAGGTCTTATTTATCTTTTCTTTATAGATTCAAACTCATCTCTTTGTTTCTAATCTTGTGCCTCAAGTGGAAAAAATTGGCCCTTTTTCGGGGCCATTGAGGCAAGGCTGAATTATTTTCCTGAACCCAAGAGGTCCCAAAATGCAAGGTTTACTCGGAAATTTAATTTGCATCACGTAAGTACAATATTAACAATTTTAGGTTACTCATCTTTTATCCAACTCATGCTGACCCTTTGTGTCTCAACTCTTTAAGCCGCACGTCTTCTCTGATGCTCATATGAGTTGACTTTAGTAAAGTACAGCCAATCAAAATGTGGTGTTAATGGGGATAATGTGTGATCAATCTCCCCATATACTGCATGCTGTAATTCAATGGCTATGTACCACTTTAAACAACAGAATATGTATGATATCATTTCTCCCGCCACTACAAAGTAATGCTTTACACCATTTGAATCATAAATCTTTGTGCTTTGTACAATCAAAAATTCAGAATGGGCCATTCAAACTACAGTGGCAGAAATCCCTCTTGGCCTTGTTACAGCCCCAGGCCTTTGTGTTTGGCGTGGTTTAGTTTTCAGGTGTTCCTGTGTGGTGACGCAGAAAATTGGAGATAATGCTGAACAGGTCTGTTTAAACACCGCCTCCCATCGTTCCTGCATGCTGCTGCCACCACTGATGATGCCTGGGCTGTCTCCACATCGTGCTCCTCGTTTGGTTTCTTGCTTGTGTTTTAGCTTGTTTCACACACACACTTTGCACCACACAGATTATGTTTGTTACTCAGTTTAATAAAGTAACTTCAACAAGGCCTTTGAGTTGGTCATGACAGCCTGTATTCATGCAGTTACTTCCATTTAGAACCTTCAGCTGCTCCCTTTATTTTTCCCCAAGAGGTCTCTACAGCAGATTAATGCCTGTTAGTAATTTGGCAGTGGTTTTACACTGGATGCCCTTCCTGACACAACATTCCATGGTGAGAGGGGCTTGTGCCCCCACCTGGAATTGATCCAGTGACCTTTCACTTGTAAGGCAAATGTGTAAGCCACTACACTATTACTTCCAATTAGTGTTACTTTAAAATTCAGGAGACATGTAATGACTTTGCATCAATATTAATTTAATTACCCCTTTCCAATTGCCCAAATAGTCTGCATTTTCCATAGCATGGTCCCAATAATTCAAACAGACTACTTCAAGATACCTATACCATAGCAACTATGCACTCACTGGCCAGCTCTTTGGCTTCACCTTGCTATTACTGGGTTGGACCCTGTTTTACCTTCTAAACTGCTTTAATCGTGGCATAGATTCAACAATGTGCTGGAAACATTCCTCTTATTGACATGATAGTGTCACACAGTTGCGGCTGAGCCAATGATTCGAATCTCCTGTTCCACCAAATCCTAAAGGTGCTCTATTGGATTGAGATCTGGTAAATGTGGAGATTGTCTGAGTACAGTATAGTGAACTCATTGTCATGTTCAAGAAGCCAGTTTTAGATAATCTGAGTATTGTGACTTTACCATATTGGAAGCAGCAATCAGAAGATGGGTACATTGTCATAAAGGGATTGACATGATCAGCAATAATACTCAGGTAGGCTGTGGTGCCTAAATGATGATCAGTTGGTAATAAGGGGCAAAACATGTGCCAAGTAAATATTCCTCACACCATTACACCACCAGCAGCCAGAACTGATGATACAAGGGAGGATGGATCCTACCATCTGAATACTGGAACAGAAATCGAGACTCATCAGACCAGGCAATATTTTTCCAGTCTTCTGTCATTCAATTTTGGTGAGCCTGTGCAAATTTTTACCCTCAGTTTCCTGTTCTCAGATGACATTAGTGGCACCAGGTGTGGTCATCTGCTGCTGTTGTGCATTCAGAGATGCGCTTCTGCATACCTAAGTTGTAACATGTGGTTATTTGAATTAATGTTGCTTTCCTATCAGTTCAAAGCAGTCTGGCTATTCTCCTCTCAAAAGTGAATGAATGTCTAGAATTATTTATTAAATTATCTAATTATTTCACCTCTAAACTTGGTTTCTCTGTGCCTGGTTAATAAAGAAACTACCATGTGAATAAAGATCCAACAGTGTATTACCTCCCCTATCAGCAGAAGATTTTGCTTTTGTCTTCCTGCTTTTTCCTATACAGTGAGAAGGATTCTTAAAAGGTGACCTACAATTTTACACTTTAAACTTCAACTCAAATTAAATGACAGTAAATGCTTTTCTGTCATGGCCTACACTGTCATATCATAGGAAGTTTAGGAAGTTTAGATACCATTTCAGCTCGTTTGAAACCCTATCTGATGGCTGATAATTTTGCCTAATGACCTCTGTTACAAACCTGTTATTATAACTGATAGGAATGATGACATTAAGACCTCGGATTTGGATTCAAGTTCAGCCTTAAAGAGACGCTGCACTTTTCTTGAATGCTGCTATGTGAGCTGTGTATGTTTGGCTTCTGTGTGAATGCCAGTGAGACGCCAGCCATATCAGTGCGGTGCCTTGTATCTGCTAAAGGAAGATCAGTGAGGAAGTCACAGACATGCTACAGGTCTTATCTTTTATTGGCTGGCTCCTCTGAGGCTTATCTTTTATTGGCTGGCTCCTCCGTCAAGCTTATCTTTATTGGCTGGCTCCTCCTGAGGACAGCCTGTAAGCTGAACAGGGCTGAGGTGGAGGGGTGCACTGCCAGGATGACTGGGACCAACACAGATAGCTCTATCACCAGTGTGGGAAAAACACACAACCCTGTTTCCACCTTCAGGACAAAGAGACAGTCACTAATGCTTCTCCTCACTCCTTTCCTTCCTACCTTGTCATCTGCCATTGTTTTTGCCTCACCACAATTTCTCATTGAGCAGCTTCTCGCAAAACAGTGACAGCACTCAGTCATTTTATTTGCTAAGGCTCAGCCACCCCAGAATCTAAAACCTTACAGACTTCAGATATTTTAACAGGAGTGCCATGACCAATGCATTAACTTAAATCTGTCTAAATTTGTGTTCATCTTCGAACTCTGGCATACAATTAACCAACAGCAAACTGTCGTTACATATTATATATAGGTTTGGTTCACTACCTCCTAAAAAAAGGGTGTAGCTATCTTGCGCTGGTAAGTCATTGCTTAGTATTTAACACGAGGACGTAAGAGATGGATAAAAATGATCAATATTAAAAATCAATATTAAAATGCTAAATTAAATAAAAGTTTTCAGCTAACAGTAGCTGGCTTAGTTAGAAAGCTGCATTTATCAATTGTGATGATACAACATGCAGACTCACATACAGTGGATTTAGAAAGTCCACACACCTGTGTTAAAATATCAGGTTTTTCTGATGTAAAAAAAAAAAAATAGACCACAGTGAATAATAAAATAATCAAGACTTTTTCCGCCTTTAATGTGACCTATAACCTGTAAGACTCCATTGAAATAGAAATAAATCTGTTTGGGGAAAATAAAAAATAAAAATGCACAATAAGCTGATTGCATAAGTGTGCAATTCAAGTAAAAATTTGTGGAGTGACATGAAGAGGTCTGTGCACAAGAGATTCCCTCTCAGTCTCACAGATTTAGAGCGTTTTTCCAAGGAAGAGTGGGCAAATATTGCCAGGCAGAGATGTGCCATGATGATAGACTTTTACCCAAAAAGACTGAATGCTGTAATTAAAGCAAAGGTGCTTCAACAAATCATTAGTTTTAGGGTGTGCACACTTATGCAATAGCTTATTGTGCATTTTTAATTTTTTTAAATTATAATATAATATAATTTCTTTTTCAGGTGAGTTATAGGCCACATTAAATATTAAATGTTTTCTACATCAGAAACACCTGGTATTTTAACAGGAGTGCCTTCACTTTCTACATCCACTGTATCTGTTGATTAGTACTAATTGAACGACTAATAAACTATTAGAATTTCATTCACCAAAACTAAATAAGAGATAGCAACTGCTGTCACTTGCCTGTGTCAGCTCATCTGGCCCTCAAAGCAGTCATGCCCCAAAGTTTAAGCCTTAACAATATCCACATGGATGACTTAAAGCAAATTTACCCATGTGCTGTTGTCTTCAGGGGGGGATATTATATAGAGTGAGCAAAAACTCTTTTTGTGAGATGCTGTAAATGTGTACAGTTACTGATGTTTATCATTTTAACATGGGAATCTGTAGAGACTTACTCATTTTTGCAGTCTGCCTCAAGTGGCCACTAATGGCACTGTGGGCTTTGTTTCATTTTTAGCTCTGAAGGTCTCTCTGAAGGTTGAAGCTCTGTCACTAACCGTTTGCATCACATTTCAGTGCACTGGGTATCCTGTTATCATCAGTTTTTGACAGTGAGGGTATTATCTTGAGGGATAAGGCAGTATAACAACGGGATAAAAAAGTACATGTTCTTTTGTTTTGTTGTGGAACAAAATACTCAAGTTTAGGATAAGATCCTGATTTGAGCCACGAGACAGTTTTGAGTAAGAGCATGCTGAGGAAATCATTATGCTTATGTTGTACATGTTCATGTGCATTAAAATGTTTATTATATATTAAGCACATGCTTTTGCCAACGGTAAAATACCCACATGGTTTTTATGGAAATGCTACCATCTTTATAATGCTGATTTGATTGTACACATTGACAGAAAATTGCTGCTCATTGTTTCTGATATCTGATTGATCCACTTGTTGAGTGAAGAGCATGTATGAATGAATTATTTAGAAAGTAAATTGAAAATTGTCCTGTTAATACAGACTGGTTGTCAAATCATGTTTCCCCTCTTTTTAGTATTATTATTTATTCAAATTTCCTCTTTCTAGCTCTGATTTTCTTAAAGAACCATAGACTGACAATCTGATGTGCTGCTTTCTGTCAGACAGCAGCCTCCTTGTTGCTCATCACCTGTGGCATCACTCTGTCCACTATTAATGTGTGTGCGTGTGGCTGTCTGTGTGTGAAATGACAGAATAAGATGCTATTCTCAACACTTGTTTCCTGGAGTCTGGCCTATCAGCGAGATAAACAGCAGATCTCCTTCAGCCGGTCTGTTACAGGAACTGTTGTTCACAGGCGTTACACTGTTTTATCATCTACAGGAAAGCTGATAGCTGAACTCTGCAGACCCCAACTGAGTGTTAACAATAATTAGCATTTTAGAGACTTAGACACCTGCTCGTATTATAAATTGTGAAAAATGACAGTTTTTAAAAAGGTAAGGTTCTTGCTTCTCTTTTATAGCTTGGATTCAAAGGCCTGTTTTACAAAAAAACAAAAAAAAACAAACAAACAAAAAAGAATTAATAAAAAAAAACCGTAATATATGTAATCACTTACAATAGATGACATAGACACCACAACTTCAACTCATGATTTGTAGAATAATGTTGTGAAGCTTCAAATTGACCACCATCTTCGTTTTTTTGAAACCATATCTTGTCAGCAAGGAGGGTTGTCTCCATAGCAAACTTAGGACACTGCATTGTAGCCAGAACGTAAGACATACCCTGCTTTATCAAAGGTAATGTACAAAGAGTACATTACCCCAGATAAATTACTGAGTACGGATTACTTTCCCTCATGAATCAGATCTCTTCGGCACATCAGCTTATTTCTTGAGTTCACCAAGATCTGATCCAGATCCATCCATCCATCTTCTTCCGCTTATCCAATTCAGGGTCGTGAAGGTGGGGTACAGTTTCCACTCTGTCGCAGAGCCAACACAGAGAGACGGACAACCATTCACGCTCACATTCACACCTACATTCAATTTAGAATTGCCAATTAACCTAACCCCTTTGCATGTCTTTGGACTGTGGGAAGAAGCCGGAGCACCCGGAGAGAACTCACACAAGCATGGGGAGAACAGGCAAACTCCACACAGAAGGGCCTAAGCTGGCAGGCTGCTGGATTTGAACCCAGACCTTCTTGCTGTGAGGTGACAGTGCTAGCCACCGCACTACCATGCTGCCCTGATTCAGATTTGACCTGGAATTTGACCTGGAATTTCCACTGTTGTTACCCCACCAAGGTGTTGGCCCTGGTCTGGGAGATATTATTTTCTTTAGCGGGCCAGAGGTATCACATCTAGTTTTAGCTTATTTTATAATAAATAAGCACCACTAGTATTAACCTTTTTTTGGGGGGAAGGTCAGTAGTATTCTTGAGGTTAAATCACACTGAAGCCTAAAAGCGAATTCATACAAGAAGCAACTAGCAGTGATGTGGCAACCAGAGACCATAGAAAGTCACTGACATTCACTGACTTAAAGCGGCAACAGGTGAAATAACCACTGACGAGGCGAAGTAGATGAGTGGCAAGTTAAACTTTTCTCAACTTCAAGGGGAGCAATGAGAGTGACTACCTGAGAGCAAAGGATACCATAGATTGCCATTTGAAGGGGTGATAAATGCATTATAGGGTTACCTAGAGATTGGAATACCCACTAGTGATCGGCTGTCAGCTAGAAAGTAATGCACCTTAAGTGAACATTCAATATCAAGTTTTTGCCACGTATCCAGGTGTGGATCCTGGAGTGGTAAGCAGAGGCACACAGACCTCCCTCACCCCAGTCACTTCCTCTAACTCTTTCAGAGGGACACCAAAGCATTCCCAAGCAGGCCGAGGGATGTAATCTCTCCAGCATGTCCTGGGTCTGGTGCAGGGTCTCATCCTGGCAGGACAAGCCCAAAACATCTCATCAAGGAAGCATCCAGGAAGCATTCTGGTCAGATGCCCGAACCACCTCAACTGGTTCCATTCATTGTGGGGGAACAGCAGCTCTGCTCTGAGCCCCTCCTGAGTGACTGAACTCCTCACTGTATCTCTGAGAATGAGCCCAAACACCCTTTGAAGGAAATTCATTTTCACCACTTGTATTCACAGTCTCATTTTTTTTTTTGGGTAGCTTCCCAGATGTCGTGACCATACTGTAAGAAAGAGTAGAAATGTATCTAAACCAGTTAATCAAAGCTTAGCTTTCACACTTAGTTCTTTCTTTACCACAACCCTGCTGCATCAAACTGTCAGTCTCCCACCCTGCTTTCCCTCACGCTTCAACAAGACCTTAAGCTTAAGCTCCTTCACTTGGGGCAGTAACTTGTTCCCAACGGGCAGTGGGCATGCCACCCTTTTCCAGCAGAGATCTATGGCCTCAGACTCGGAGGTGCTAATTCTCAACGCAGCCACTTCACACTCAGTTTCAAAAACGCTCCAGTGCAAGCTCATGAACATATTCCTGCAATTGTAATGAATGAAAACTATCGAAAATACAGAAAACTATAAAAACTTGTGACTGTGCTTCTTAAATTTTTTCTTTAACAGCTAACTGATCAACAAATCTTTTCAGTTTCAAAGCAGTGGTTAGTTTTGTGGGCTTAATAGCACATTTTGGGCCCCTAAGGAGTTTAACCTATCTTTGAATCTGCATCTTGTATCCTTTTGTATCTGTCTGTCATCTCTGCTCTCAGTGAGGCGGCTGCCCCATTGCCTCCACTCAGGATCCCAGGACCCCTTTATCAGCCCCCACCTCCAACCAAAGTCCCCAACAAAAAACCATGTCCGCATGTCTCCAAAAGTCCAGATAAGTTCGTGTGTTTACATTATTGTGTTCTTCCGTGGCCTCTGTCTGCCTCCATGCCTAGAATGACATCACTGGCCCAAAAAGAAAAAAAATGGAAAGTGCATCTGTGTCTGGAGGTAGTGGGTTGTCTTGAGGTTGCCCTGACAACAGCATCATCCATCCCGAGGGAGGGAGATGCGGAGGCTTATCACTTTGAGAAGCTTTTAAAACAGAAAAAAATAAGAGTTGTGGCTTTAGGAAGCAGAGCCTGATGGGTAAATAAGTTAACCAGAATCCATGTCCGCCATTTAAGACCAGTTCCCGTATTCTCTCATTATTAACCGAATCCTGTGTGAGGGTGTGCTTTTGTGTATCTGTGAGGTCCAGTTAAATGTCTTCAAATTTAAAAAAAAACAATGTACAGCAAATGTGTGCAGATCTTACAAGCACAAAAACAAACTCTGTCTAATGCAGCCAGTACGTATATATGTACACCACTCTATTTGACAGAACTGGGATCTGCATCACATCTGCCAAATGTTTTTCATTTGATTTTGTGTCAGTGATGAAGCAAAATATGAAAAGTTATAATACTGGAATTCTAACTATGTAAAGAAATGAGGTGTTTTGGGGCATGCTACAATAGGTTGTCATCCACCATCAAATAATCCCTTTTTGTCATGTGTCACCTGTTACTCAACTTTATGCACAAAGTGTCCTTTGGTGGGGGTCCTTGATTAGCTGTGATGAGAAAACAAATCCTTTCAGAGACCTAGAAAGTGGTTAGGTGGTTGGAGAATCAGCAGTGGTGTAAGTCGCATATTCGTCAGGAAGATGAACATGATTCGTGCCCTGTTCACAATCGTTTTTTTCCATTTTGTTTCACTCCTTTTAAAACACTAATTCATTTGTACTTGTACTTTCCCTTGATAGGTTTAGGCACTAGAAAATACTTTGGAAGCAGACTGTGGTTTCACAAGAACAACTCTGCAAATTCATGAATTACCAGTTAAAGCCCCTGTCACACCTTGACTATTTAACAAGCGTATGCTGACATAGGAAAAAATCCACAAATGCGCTGGCCTACATCAATTAAGTTCTAGGCAAGTTTTATGTAAGTTAAGAGTATGCTGATGTATGCCGGTATATGTCATAGTACAGCGTGGTTGCTGGAAAATTTTGAACGTGCACGACGTTTGCCAGCTTATGGCTCATACATCCTACAGACGTGCCATAAGTTGCAGTTACTTTATACATACTGAGACTCACATTACTCATATATCAAAATACGTGGAGATAATGTCTAGTGTACCCAAAACGTATTAATAATGAGTAATGTGTTTTTAGCATATGCGTAACATATAGCAAACTTACCTCCGATGGATATTGATGTTTGTAGACGTATTTGACGTGTTCCAGTCGTACTAAGCATGTTTCTAACATACAGCTACGTTATAATTGCATATGTGCTGAGGGAAGTGGTATAAATTGGCTTTAAGTCGTGAATGCCAGTAATACACTAGTATTTTTTGGTATTATGTTCTATATACAGTATGATAGCAATACATTATGTATATGTCCATTTAAAATCATTATTCTGTGTATGCCAGCATTTTAGAGGAATTTGGATGCATCGGCATCAGCTTTTTAAATCGTTATGGTGTGACAGGGCCCTAAGAGTCACAGCTTTGTCTCAGTAATCTGAAACATTGTGTACCGTCACCCACTGTCACCAAATGATGTGTGCGTCAATGTGACACTTGACAAAAAAATAGCAGCATCTGGCAGCTGATGAATAAGTATCAGTACTAATTTGTGCACAGTCCCAAAAAAACAGTCTAATCAAAATACGTATCAGAATCCTGAAAAGGGTGGGGGGCCAAATTTTGCAAGGGGTCGGGGGCCAATCCAACATGTACAGTACTTAGCAAATTTGTTAGGCAATTTGTCATTAAAACGAGAAAAACCATACAGCATCATGAAGTGCTTTAATGCAGACTCTTTCCTTTTCAATGCATTCTTTACGTTTTACTATTTTGAATTTCAAACTGAATTCACATTTTATACCCAAATGTGTACTGGCTCACAGGGCTTCTCTGAGGCTACATTACCACTGCAGGCAAAAGTGGCCCAAATCCAATTTTTTTGCCAATATGTGATCCATATCTGGTTTGTCTTTGACAGTCTGAACAGCACAGACCTCATTTTTTTTCTAATCGGATTGAGGCCACTTCCATATGTGGTCCCAAATTGGATACTTATCCAGTGTTTTTCAAAGTGCCCTCAGTCATATCGCATTTCATCTGACTTGTCCCTCATTGAAGTGAGACAAACATCAAAATTCTGCACCGGAGGAGGCGAGACACAGCCAGATTAAATGTCAACAATGCACAAAACAATCATGCCAGGCAGTGTTGATGGAGCTAGTCACTGGAAAGAAAGTGAAGTGTAATGTCACACTATCTTCTGTGTGTGTGTGTCACTTCAGGGCCGAAGAACGTTCACACTGGAGTCTGATAGCATCCACATTTAAATCATAATGTGAATGACCATACAAAAACTTGGATCTCAGCAAAAAATCGGAATTGCCTGTGTAGCCCAAGAAGTCAGAAATTAATCAGCTGTAACGTAAATTTCTAAAACAAATTCTTCTGTTCAGGAATACAGGTAAATAACTATAAATTGACAGCTTATTCACGTAATAGTGTGCTTTATTATTTTTTCAGTTTCTTTTTATTAAACAGTACATTTGAAAGTTTATGGATAACAATATTATGTTCTCTACATAATATTATGTTCTACTATGGTGTAGGTAGGAAGAGAAATGGAGTAGGGGTCATCTTGAAGGAAGAGTATGTGAAGAGTGTTCTGGAGGTGAAGAGAGTGTCAGACAGAATTATGACTTTGAAGCTGGAAACTGAAGGTGTGATGCTGAATGTTGTTAGTGCATATGCCCCACAAGTTGGATGCCAGTTAGAAGAGAAAGAGGAGTTCTGGAGTAAGTTGGATGAAGTGGTAGAGAGTATTCCCAGGGGAGAGAGAGAGTGGTGATTGGAGCAGACTTCAATGGGAATGTAGGTGAAGGGAATAGAGGGGATGAGGAGGTGTTGGGTAGGTATG
>VUQH01033394.1:0-10387 GCA_015106775.1 Etroplus canarensis | reverse complement strand
TCCGAGACGGTGCAGTTTCCAAACCAGGCAGTGATGCAGCTGCTCAGGATGCTCTCGATGGTCCCTCTGTAGAACATAAGTCAGGATGGGGGGAGGGAGATGGGCCTTCCTCAGCTTCCTCAGGAAGTAGAGGCGCTGCTGGGCTTTCCTGGTGATTGAGCTGGTGTTGAGTGACCAGGTGAGGTTCTCTGCCAGAAGAACACCAAGGAATTTGGTGCTCTGGAGATCTCCACAGAGGATCCCTCGATGAACAATGGGGAGTGGTCACTCTGTGCTCTCCTGAAGTCAACAACCATCTCCTTAGTCTTGCTGACGTTCAGAGACAGAAAACAATTCATTGAAACAAGTGCAACTATAAATGGAAATGCAGCACATAAGGAAAAAGTTTGTACAGTTCTAATAAGCTTGAAAGTCAATATTTGGTATAGCCACCTTTATTCCTCAACACAGCCTGAACTCTTAGGCAAGCTTTCTTGTCATTTGTTTTAAGTAGTGTTCAGGGTTTGTTTTTCAGGCTTCTTGGACATTCCAAAGCTCTTTGGATGTTAGCTGCCCCTCTGTCAAGATGCTCTCCACACTGCTTCAGTAATGTTGAATTCCATTTAATACTAAAGACCTGTCGTCACTTCAGCCCAGTTCTTGTAATTTGACATCTCAGCCTTTCCCCCGATTTGCAGCCACCCTTTCACTGAGACCATTTTGGATGAAGCTTCTGTGAACAAATTAACTGAAGGGCCAGATGAATATCTCAAGTCTTTGCTGGATTTGTCCTATTTCAGGTGACTTTTGGATACTGTTCATCTGTTATGTCCTTCACTTCCAGTTTTTTCAATTAACATTACACAATAAGCCAAGGTATATCAAGTTTTCAGCAGTTCTCTTGGAGAATCACCTTGTTGGTGCAAAAATACCATTTTAAGCCTGTTAAATGTTGATGGCAGTTTTCATAGATTCAAGTAATAGGAATAAAGTGTTTTTTGCAACAGGCTACTAGTAACAAAAGGTAAAATTTAGAAAACACAAGCTTGTGTAAGATGTCTTTAAATGATTCGTAGGTCAGTGTTAGGTGGCTTAACAAGCAAAAACAATTTCTCTGGAAATGCCCAGGTATAAGGACGGCACTGAAAATGAGTGAAAAAGCCTATGACCAAAGAAACTTTGAAAGGCTTTCAGGAATCCTTGAGAACTATTGCTCAAGACCACTTCAAAAATTTACAAGGCTGTCTGGTAGTTCCAAATGCAAAACAAAGAAACAAGGTGGCTTGAGACTTTTGCAGGGTACTCTTAGTAAAACCTTTGATCACATATTGACCCATAGCTGAGCACTAGGTTTCATGGCACATGGAGGAAAGAACAAAGAAGAGACTTGTATCATCCTGGCAGATTTATTTGATGTTACAGCAAATAGAAATAAATATCCAGCTGCCATGACAGGTTTACTCATAATGATCAATAAATTCTTTTCAGTGTAACATTAATACATAAATAGATCTTAACAGTATTAACATTTATAAATAGTCATTTCCTTTGTCCTGTAGTTCCAGAATTGGGTGGAGAGAAGCAAAGTCTGCAAGCAAAAAAAAAAAAACACCTTTCAGACTGTAGCAGTCCTATGATTCATAACCTGACTGTAGTTGACCCTTTTCCACTGGCTCTCTGTTATATTATGGTGGCAACTATTTTTCTATCAGATGTAAACTTTAATATTTATAGTTGCTACATAAACTTTGCCTTTAAAGTTTGTTTTTTTTTTTTTAATCAGTGCACTTGTGGTTAGATTTGTTTAAAAGGCTTCAGTGCCAAGTAGTAGATGTCAACACTGCTTTACTCAAATGATAAGGTACTTTGGTATCACAAGATTTTGGCCCAGTGATATCTGCAGCAGTATTACTGGGGGTGAATAGGAAGCCCTCCTCATAGAGAATGGAATGTCTGTTATACTCAATATAAACAGATTACCAAGTGGACAACTTTAACGCCACAGAATGCATAAATTGACTGAGGAGTGTACAGAAAAAGCAACAGTACTCAGTAATACAGTACACAGAATATATACGCACAATATGCAGAGACTATATGACCACATTATAGGGGACAAACAGATATACCCTCTCCAACACAGACTGGCATCTGAGGCTGAAGAATAAGTGTTTCCAAAAATTCAGTCATGGAGGATTGAGAGCAGGTTGGAGGAAGCAGAGGAAAATGGCACCTGCATAAAAATACCTAAAAGCAAAGCCTAGGTTTGGTTTCACTTCAAGCACTTGACCTTTTAAGATGTTTAGAGGTACCATTTGCCCATTGCCATGAGGGACACAAGAGGGGAAACTATGAGGGACTCAACTGGCGCTTGGTGTTATTTTAGGGACAACTGGAGAATTCAGAGGAGTGCTCTTCACAGGGTGAGCTCCTTCTGTACACCCCACAGGGTCTCAGCACTCTTCACCAGCTGCTTCTCCTCTTCAGGCTTCAGTGTCATATGAATGACATCTGTCAAGCCACTGTTACCCAGGACACAAGGGATACTGAGGAAGACCTCATCCTTTACTCCATGCATGCCCTAGTCAGAAAAAAGTAAGGAAATTTAGAAGGCCAGCTTGTAACATCTTCAGAATGCATAGCATATTTGAGGAGTACAAAAAGAAAATTAAAGCAAAGAGGAACACCCTCATGTACAATTTGCTAGATAATGAAATTACCTGGACAAGTGTAGACACAGGATGAACCTTGTGCATATTCTTCATGATGCTTTCCACTAGGTCAGCCACAGACAAACCAATGGCCCAGGAAGTATAGCCCTTCAGCTTGATAACCTCATAGGCTCTGCAATGTAGACAAAAAATAAACACTGCATGCCATGTCAACCAAAGGAGGGGGAAAAAACAAAACAAAAAAAAAAAAAAAAAAACGCAAAGCCACTTTGGCCTGCTTGTCAGTATCCAATGCCATTTCTTTGAACAAGTTTAGTTGTCACACCATGATCAGTCATTGGATTTGCAAACAACGTTTGACAAGTTTGTCTTTAATCAAGTTCTCTACTGGAAACACAGAGGTACACCTTTACCAATATCATTTGTGTTTATTTACCTTATCTTTGTAAACAAAAAATTTGAAATCTTATTGTACAATAAACACTGTCGTATATAGTCTGGTTGACTGGTGGACAATAAAATGATGGTGTAATAATGTTTAGAGGGTAATCTGTTATATTATCCCCACTCTCCATGTGAATCTATGGTGCAAGTGTATTTAAAGCAACATTTAAAGAACAGCATTTGTATTTATTTTAGTTTTGTAAATGTTTGATAGTATCTTTTGCCATTTATTTAATTGTCTCACTTTTTATAGCTGAGTGACTCTCTGCTGTTGAATACAATGAAAATTTCCCAGTTGTGGGACTAATAAAAGACTCATCTTATCTTTCACAGACATGGCAACATAAAATCCATCGTTGATTATGACTGGGTCATATTGTGTTACTGACATTTACATGATCGGGGTTTAGCAATGCCAAAATTTCGCTTAGACCCCAGGGGTGCAAGGGAGTTGCGAACCACAGCTACTGTCTACAAGTAAGACACTGAACAGGTTGCCAGACTCCAGTGAAAGCATAACACTGTATTGCTGAGAGAGAATAGTCTGCTCTATAGTGCCTTTTGGGATTTTTAGTCTGTTGCACCAGCCACAGTTGCTGTTGGGAATTAAACCCTTTAGATCTTTCAATTAAAGAAAGAAAGAAAAAAAAAAAAAAAAAAAGTACGGCTCACACCAGCATGGAGTGCAGGCATTTTGTATACATTTGGCCAAATTACCCTGCAAACATTTTCTTTCACATACCGAAATCAGAGCTCCTGCAAATAAATTAGACCCCTTACCCAGCAACCACCATCTTGTGCACTTCCTTCCAGTTCTCTGGGTCACCTTCAGCCCCCATCTGAGGATTGAGGCCTTGAAGAGAGACCCCAGCAACATTCACACCACTCCAAACAGGCACTATGAGAAAAAGACATGGGAGTGTTAAATCAGTACATTCTGAATTGTACATGAATACAATTATGGCAGCATAAAAGTCATACATGTAATGTAGCTAAAGTATATTTAAAAGCTGCTGGTCAAACAGACCAAAGATCATTTTTAGTCAGAACTACATACCGCTCGAGTCTCCATGCTCTCCGATGATCCAGCCGTGGCAGCTGGAAGGATGGAGATGGAGCTTCTCTCCCATGATGTGGCGAAAACGAGCAGAGTCCAGGTTAGTGCCAGAGCCAATGACGCGGTGACGGGGGAAGCCACTCAATTTCCAGGCAACATAGGTCAGGATGTCCACTGGGTGAGCGCAGCAGAAGAAATTATCAGCCATTAATCTGCCTTGAGCAGGTGTTAACACTGTATTAACATTACAGTGTGTATGCCTCGTCTCTAACCTGGGTTGGAGACCACCATCAGGATGCAGTTGGGGCTGTACTTGACGATGTTGGGGATGATAAATTTAAAGATGTTAACATTGCGCTGCACCAGATTGAGACGGCTCTCACCCTCCTGCTGGCGGGCACCTGCAGTCACTACCACCACCTTAGAGTTGGCGGTTACACTGTAGTCTAAACATAGAAGAATTTTAAGAAGCCATGATGCAGCTACAGATTAACAGTTTCAATGAGGTTAAAACAGAATGAGACAGCTGTTTTTTTTTAATGCAGTCTCACCTTTGTCGGCTACAATCCTGTGCGTCTTAAGGAACAAGGCTCCGTGTTGCAGGTCCATGGCCTCACCCTTCAACTTGTCCTCCATCACATCAACCAGGGCCAGCTCATCACACAAGTCCTAATTATGGCCATAGAAGTCATTCTAACAACCTAATGTACACTTTACATATTGTGTCTTACAGCAAATCCATTATATGGCTTGAGCCACAATGAAGCCCATTTAAGATGTCACATCTGGTAGATAACATGGATGCTGTAAAAGTGTGGAAAACAAGTCATCCACTGCTTTAGCAAACAGTCTTAATTTTGTTAATCCTTATCCCTCTCATAAAGCCAGTAGCAATACTCTTGATTTGCACACATTTTGTTAAATCTCTGAGCGTTCATCTGAAACCCCTCATCCTCACCTTGAGCAATATGCTGATGGCAGAGGCCATGCCCACCATGCCAACACCCACTACAGTCACTTTGTTCTTGCTGCCAACAGGCTCCTCCTTCATCACATGGCCAATGAGCTTTTCCTTGGTAGACATCTGTCAAAAGCAAGACAAACCGGTGCTGAGAACACAGAAACCACCAGAAAAAAATGCAGAGGCCAAACATAAGTGAATGTTGAGAAATGAGGAAAAGGTAGATTTTTAAAAAGGGAAGTGTACAAAAAGAAATGCATAGTGTATGGGGCAATGTCAGTGTGTGGCTAGAGGGCTCAGAATTTGTGTGACTGATTTCACGTCCCATAATAAGTCAAACTTGGATTTTCCCCTTTATTTTGTCATACTACAGAACTGGAAGTGTGCCACTTTCGTCATGTTTGCATTCATTACTGGTTTGGGTCTAGAGCTTCAGGGACTAGTTCGTCCTCAGTGGCAGCCACTGCTTGTAACAGCACTGCAGCTTGCCTCTGTGCAGCAGGGACAACCCCCAAGACGATGCCTCACATACACTGTTTCCTGGTTGAATCACCAACATGACTAGGCACGTTTTCCACTGCGATGTGGAGATGAGCACGTATGGTAAAGCACAGAGCCGGGGTCATGCAGACACACCGAGAGGTGATTTAAGTCCTTCTCAGTCAGTTTTGCAACAAACCACGTGAAAGGAAAAAAAGGCACGTGGCCTCAGGGTCTGAAAAGTGAAGCAAATGTCGACAAACTGCATCCTCTCTAACAGAAAGGTGACCCGACAGCTCACTTGATTTATGTTCTCAGTAAACATTTTTCTAATGAGTTTATGGTCTTTATTGCTACCTCCAAGTCGTCGATGCAACATGATATCCATTTAGAATGAAACAGAGGATGATGCAGGGTATGCGTTTGGGTATGGCTAGCTTTTGAAAGGTGATCCACAACTGTACAAGCAAGCAGTGTCCTTGAGTTCAGTCACCTCAAATTTAAAAAAAAAAAAAAAGAAAGGCAGCCACAGCCAGACTGACATCAAGTTGGCTATTGTTAGGATTTATAGTCAAACTATATTGTGAATGACTGATGCTTAATCATCACATAAGCAGGCTTTTATTTTTATTATTGGTCATATATATTTTACTTAGTTCTGTGTCACAAGAACTAACACAGAAGTCTCATTTGTTGGTTTTACACTTTCACACACAGTCACATTCCATTGTGAGGGGAGGGGTTAATGTGTGTGTGTCAGAGGTAAACCCATTTTGGAAAAGCGCTCAGACAGGTGGGTTTTATTGGAAATTTAGAGCAAAGAAGTTTTCGAACAGGGTGTCGTCATTGATGATTGGATCTGAAAGGAAAGCAATCTGACCCAGAGACCGGGACCAGCTTCTCCTCCAATTAAAAAGGGAGGTTTAAGTTCAAACCAGAACTTCTCAGGTTTAGACCAATCGAATACAGAACATGTAGATGTATGGGAAAACTAAAATGTCTGTACGCCAATGCTTTTGGTATCAATTTCTGGGAGGTCTCTGACCAAATGGAGTGGATCCTCATCCAGCCAGTGAGTAAAGTGGCACGTCCAATAAACTTTCTGAAAATGAGAAGTAGTTTGTCTTTTGTAGCAATTATGGGTAAAGTATTTTGGCCTGATCCGCCAGACAAAGAATTAGTTCTAACACTATGTACATCTTTTATATACAGTCTACAACAGCAGAATATACTATAAAAAAAAAGGGGAACAGTTTTTGTCTAAAACACCTTCTAAACGTCACATTGAGGTTTACAGCTGAAATATGCTGAACCAACCAGCCAAATTACTTCTTCAGTTGACTGAATGGGATTACAAGGAAGACTATCTAAAAGAACTTCATGTGATGTTACACAAAGACAAATGTAAGGCACTAAAACGGCCGGCTTGTATTGGCAGGTTTCACAACATTATGATGCCCTGTTGCTCAACTCCTTTACCAGCAGTCCACTGAATGCCACACAGGGTATCAGGTATCAGAGCTGATGTTCAGTATGTCACCATGACACATGCTGCACCGTATCTTGTGCACCACTGCATCAAAGCCTGCCCAACCTTTAAAGCAACAAGGGGGTCCTTTAACGGCACAAGAATCACTTTAATACTGGTTAGAAACTGAGTAAGGCAAAGAAGGCAGCCGTCTGAGCACAGCCAGCGCGTGTACGACACGCCAAGGTCACGTATGGCCAAACGCTGTTTGGAAGATGGTCGCCGCCGGCTGTAATGGGCATGCGTAACCGCTCTGCGTATATGACAACACCACCGTGCTGTAGCCCCAAAGAACGTGCAACGGAAACGCTGTTTACGACCTCCCCACGATTTCATATATTACACCTCTTGGCCAATAAGTCCATAATAGCCTGCAGTTAATTGCAGTTGCGCAGTATGGCCACAAGTAGAAACTTTCAAGCCTACCTGTTACCCCTGCTGGACCTCTGTTATAAAAAAAATGGCAAAAAAAAAAGGTTTTAGTCTGCAGCTGAAACCAATACACAGTATTGATTATACGGCGCCACCTGCCATACAAACGCACTTCGACAGATTCCTGTTTTAACTCCGTCATATAAGAACAGGTTATTAAGGCAAAAAAAATGGAAGCTTTAGACGAGGACTGGATACAGGTGATATGCTGTGCAGCACTCGTCTTACCTTGAAGGTTGGAGTGAAACGGGTGAAAACAGGAGCTGGAATGTGCGGCCTCTTCTCTCACGCTCTTCCGCAGAAGTGCAGCTGCTGCTGTGCGGGGCTGCCTCCCTGTATTTAAAGACAGCCTCCTCCGTCGACGCTGCGCGTATAAATATTCATGAGGTCGGGTGTTTCCTGCGGCCACTGAGCGTGTTGTGTGTCACGTCCACGGCAGGATGCGGCAGTGAGGTCTGCTAATGGTCTGCTGTGTGTCACTGCTTCTTCTTTAATATGCATAGGCAGTTTGCTTTTAAAGCAAAGAAACCGGCATTAAATCACAGGCTAATGCCAGCATCCAGAAAGGTAGAACAGCCATGACAGTCCACCAGCTCAAATTAAATGTTTAACATTTACGCAATATGAAACATCTCCGATATTCATATTGAATTAAGTTAGCAACATTTTTTGTTCGTTTATTTCAGAAATAATGTAAAAAAATATACAATAATTATATGAATGACATTAAAACCAGGACAACACATAAAAGTGAGACACTTTTTTCCAATGTGATCCTTGAATCAAATGCCAATCATAGCTAGTATAAAAATAAAAACAATAAACTAATCAAAAATAGAACTGTTATTTTCCTGGATCGACATCTGATTAAAAAGATAAGATTTTACAGATGATTTAAAACTTAACTAAATTTTTAATGCACTTGATGTTATCAGGAGGTGCATTCCAGGATTTAATACCAGTGTGAAAAAAGAAGAAGCACCACCACCATAGGGACCAACTTGAGGGAGCTGTAGACAATTTGCACTTCACAACATGAATTTTGAATCAAACTGAACTGGTCAGATAAATAATTTGGGGCTTGACCATGTAGGATTTTAAATACAAGGTTCAGTTTGAGTTGGATTCCACTGGCAACATATCAACCCGTTTAAATTCATTTGCACCGAGATGGGTTCTGGCAGGTGCATCCAACAAGAAATGATTAATTTTGTTCTGGGACACCTGTAAACCTTGCTTGAACTTTTTAGATAACCCAGAGTACCATGCAGTACAACATTTAATAACATGGCGTGACTCAGCTACTGGATGGATGTGGCCATTTCCTGACATTAATCACAGACAGGGTTATTATACTTAACTAAAACCAAATAAAAACTAAACCTACATAAATAAAAATGAAAACTAGACATTTGGGAAAAATAAAAACTAACTAAAACGACATTGTAGGGCTTAGGAAACTAACTAAAATGAAATAAAAAATATACAAGAAATGTCCTTAGTTCTAGTCTTCGTCAGCTGGATTAAATTTGGTCAGTTAGTCCGTCTGATGAGGCTTTGATGCATCTGTTTGAGACTCAGGATGTCTACATGATTGTCACTCATCGACCCTCACAAAGTGTTGTATTTGTATTGTGATTCTTGATCTAAACATCCTAGATTTTCCCTTGACAAATAGCATCTATATTATAATAATCAAGAAAACTAAAACTAACACTGAAACTAATAAAAACTAATCTAAAAGTGGCAAACCCACATTGGAAACTAACTGAAACTAAACTGAATTCAAAACAAAAACTCAAAATTAAATAAAAACTAATTAGAAAATGTACCTTTCGACTGCTCCCTTGTATCGCCACTGGTAATTTGCCATTACTCCGCATTGGTAATTTGGCAGCGGTTTTATGCAGGATGCCCTTCTTGAGGCAACCCTCCATGGTGAGAGGAGCTTGTGTCCCCACCTGGGATCAAACCAGGGACCTTTTGCTAAAAACTAATTAGAAAATGCAAAACTATAATAACTCTGATCACAGAGGAAGCTTTTTTTGTTAAATGTGTCCATGTGTTTAACTTATTTAATTTAATTTGGTTGTTAGGGTTTAGTTCTGGGGTCTACAGTGTATCTGCTCCCCAAAGGAAGCAGCGACTCTGATGCAGAGCAGAGCAGAGGAGGCGCTGTGTCCTGTCACACTTTCAGACCAGCAGCATTTTGCGCCACCTCCTGTCCACTTTCAGTTATTTCAAAATAGGCAGGGTTGCCCAACCCTTTGCAAAGAAACAATTCATTTCTGTTCCTTGTCAGGGCACAGATATGATTCAGCTAACACAAGACATGGAAACTATAATGGTTACAACATAGCGCCCCAGCCCCCACCTCCCTTGTAAAAAACGTGGTCTGACTCATTAAGCGGCCTACACTGGCTTTAAAAAATGTGCCCTCGGACAATCCAGTCCCAGATAAACTGCTTTTGACTGGTATTTGCACTTGATGTTCTCTGTTTGTTGATATGTAGAATTATTTCATTTGTACAGTGTGCCTATTGTGAAACAAAAGTTTCCAGATAGGACTCTTTCAGAAGCATGAGGTACTGTGGGCTTGATTCCATATCATTTTGAGGAATGTGACAAAACACACAAAAATGGGGAAAAAAGAAGGTCAAACCAGATCTGTTTCAATTAAATCACCTTGCTGATCACTTTAACATAACATCTTCTCCATCCTGCCATCTGGCAAGAAATACTGAAGCATTTGGGCACTCACTGCCAGACTGTGCAGCAGTTTCTTCCCACAAGCCACCAGGCAGCTCATCAATCAGGGACTGGACTGGAAACAC
>VUQH01033393.1:24977-41451 GCA_015106775.1 Etroplus canarensis | reverse complement strand
TTTCTTAAATGATTTAAGAATGCTGTAAAACGTAGCCCCATTTTCTTTCTTCCCCCCCCCTTTTTTTTTTAATTATTATTATTATGTTTATTTATCTAATTTTTTTGTTTTTCTTAATTTATTTTTATTTTTTCTATTTTTATTTTTTTTTATGATGCAAGGGTATGCAGTGTGTAGTGGGTATGTGGGTATATGTATGTATGTATGTGTATATGTTATGTGTTTGTGAAATAATTTTGAAAAAGACAATAAATATATTGGCAAAAAAAAAAATGTAGGTAAAAAGAAGACATATTATATACTGCCACTTGTTTTGCACAATCACTTATCGCACATGGTGGTATGACGCTTTGAAGTTCCCTCAAAAAGCACGTCCTGACATTTTCTCCACTGAATTATCAGAAAACAAATCAAACATCCAGGGTACCAATGTTTTTTCTGCTCCTCCACATCACAGACATTCAATTTGCTCAGTTTTCCTATTGAAACTATGATGATTGTGATGACATATGATGGTGCCACTTGGAGTGGGTGTATACATCTTTAACAGAACTTAAAAGTGCTTTACAGCCATGAACATTTCATGTGGCTGCTTTGAGAAAATCTGAAGGCTTGAAAAAAGGCTGGAAAAACAACGTGGTTTAAAAGTGTAAGATTTCGAAACACTAATATGCAGTTTGAGGGCCTGCAACTCAGAAAATTCTCACAGCATGATTCTTTGCATGGCTTCATCATCCGTTAAAGTTATTACTCAGCTGATTCAGAGGGGGTCAGGTGGGTGGCTGATCAGGGAACAACCCTATTGTAATGACAGGAAGTCAGCTTTTATGCTTAAAGTTAACATCAGCCTATAACACGAATGATTCAGCTGTAACAGGCTGTGTGTACAGTCCCTCTGCTTTCCTTTAAATGTGAACTTTCTCTCACCTTGCCACCACCAGGCGTGTGCTTTATGTTGTCTTTAGAACCACAGCGGGCTTGGACGTTACTTAAGTCCAACTTCTTTTCGAGGATTTTGACCTGCAACAAGAAAAAAACGACGTTCTTCAGGAAGTAAGACGAGACGAGCTGCAGGAGGGGAATCAGCCCACAAGGAGGAAGTGAGATGTTAAAAAGGGATCAAGGCGTTAAAGCTGCCATCTGTAACTCTGCAAGTTTGTCACACGTTGAGGAAGCAACGTCAAAAACCACTTGAGGCTTTCTGATGACTGAAGTGCAACAAACTGCAAAAATAGTGACACTTGAAGAGCAGCCACTTAGTTTCAAACTGATGTTTTTGGCAAGGTTATTAAAGTTAACTAAAACTAAACTAAATACTAGAATAAAGTGAAAAAAAATTAAGTAAATCGAAAATAATAAAAACTTGACTTTTATAAAGGAAATATAGTTTTAGTCGTCGTCAATTTGCTTAAATGTGTCAACACAACCTGCTTGAGGAGAATGGGATACCTATGTGACTGTGCATCAAGTGTTTGCATCGCTATTGTATTTTAATATTACAATTAGATCTTACAAACAAAAGCCATATCATAATAACAAAAACTAACACTGAAACTCATAAAAACTAAACTAAAACTGAACATCTTTTAAATGAAAGCTAAACTGAATCCCAAACTGAGAAACTCAACAAGCCATTTGTCATACTTTTTAAATATCAAAGCAGTGAGTGTTTTTTTCCCATATTTCAAACAAAAGTATTAATAATTCATACATTTATTAATTACAGATGCCAGCTTTAGTGCATTAAAGATCTTGAATTTAGAGTGCAACAAGTAAAACCAAATAAAAATTTGAATGTCTTATTTGCACAGACTGTATATAAATGACTGGCGTAGCTTATGTGCCTGAAAAGTGAAGCCAACCCAAATCTGTCCAGCAGGAGGAGACTTTTTTTTTTAAAATTTATATTTCACAACAAATCACAACATCAGTGATTTCCACCTGTTAAGTCTGACAGCATTTTCTGGTCCAAATGCTCCTTCAGCTCCCAAAAGCAAGCGTAAAGCCTAGAACTCTGACAGTATGCCTCCGCCTTTAACTGGACCCTGTATGACCTTGAACTTTGATACCACAATCTCACAAATTCCGTCAGATGTTCTACCCATCGTAGGTATTAACCACACAAAGTTTGGACCAGATCCAGCAAACATGCCAGCTCCTTGTAACTAATGGTTGCGCAGCCCTCAAAAATGTTATCAGTTCTTCTACCCCTCATGGTGATTAACCACCCAAGCACTGGCAAAGATCCAGGAGCCCAGTGAGCTCCTATGGTGGTAATGAGATTATCAATGACCACCGCCTCTGATGTTTACCTTTGACTTCATGATCTCTAATATGTTCAAATCCTTCCACCCATCCTAGTGATTAGCCATACAAGTACTGGCAGTGATCCAGCAGTCCAGTCACCTCCTACGGTAACAACCATCCATCCATCTATTTCTTGCTGTTTATCTGGGTTTAGGTCACAGGGGCAGCCTGAGCAGAGATGCCCAGGCCTCCCTCTCCCCAGCCACCTTCTCCACCTCTTTCAAGGGAACATCAAAGTATTTCCAAGCCAGCTGAGAGATATAAGCCCTCCAGCTTGTCCTAGGTCTGTCCTGGGGCTGCCCAAAACACCCAGGTGGTGAGGCACACAAGGGAAGAGCGCCTGGTGGCCGGGCCTTAGCCTATGGGGCCTGGCCAGGCTCAGCCTGAAAGCGCTGCACGGGCCCAAACTCCTGAGGGCCTACCACCAGCAAAAGGTGGTGTAGGAGTTCGGTGGATTGGGTGGTGGTCCGGCGCAGGGGTCCTTTCACTCCAATCCCTGGCTGACAAATCCGGTGACTGGGATAATATTTTTATTGATGACCAATTACAAACACAAACTTTGCGGAGGATCCAGCAGCCCAGTAAGCTTTTATGATGTAACAAGAATTTCATTAATGAATCTGTGTGATCTCTGTGATCTGTAACAGACATGCAGACGAACAGACAACCCGAAAACCTAACACCACTGTGGCGGAGGCATAACAAACATGGGGACAAAAAACAAAAACATAAAGCATTGCTATGACGAAACACGTGGAAAACTAAACACTAGCAACATTTGGAGTGTTAGTGAACTTGCACTTATAAAAGTTCCAAAGGTTTTACACCTAACTAATCCCACATCATTTGTCATTATTTTAAAACATCAAACATCAAAAGCATGATGAAAATTTCCCAGAAGCTCCCTAGAGGCCAGTTCATCGTGGAATATCTCACCAAGCAAAACGCTGTGAAACTGGAATCCCAGAGAGGAAGAGTTCTTGACTATATTTGTGGTTCTAAACGCTCAGGTTGAGGCTTCAGAAACTGGACTCAACAAACCAATTAGTGACACCATGGTGGCTACATTCATCTTTTATATTCAGTCCATGCTGATTAGTGATTACTGAGAAGGTTGCGATTGTACGTCCGAGTTCATCTTCTGATCAGGAATTTCACTTACAGGAGAGCACTTTGCTTTTACCAAAAGTTAGTTTTGATGATCATAACTGCAGAGATACTCAAGAGTCTGGTGTTGAGTTCATCCCTCAGTTACTCACATTGCCGCCACCGGGTACATGTTTGATATTGTCTTTGGAGCCACACTTTGACTGCACATTACTAAAGTCCAACTTCTGATCAAGGATTTGTACCTGGAAAAGTGAAAATGTCAGCTTTTAGATTTAGGGTATAGAAGATGGATTGAGTTGACTTCAAGCCTTAAAGACGAAGGGGAAAACTCGTGCAGGAGCGTAACCGCATGCTTGGGTCAGGGAAAGAGATAACTGTCCATAATTCAGACTGCTCAGTGGTCTTCTCATTTCCTTTACTAACACTGACCAGGACCAAATACAGGCTTTTGTCTCTTCTTCTGCTCTGCCATTCACCAGTCAAGATAAAGACTTTCTCCTCTCTGGCTTGAACTAGAATTATTCATTTTGGTCCATAAATATCACAACACACGATCCTTTTCAGGTTCATCGGCAAAGCATCCGACACGTGACTGCACCCTGAGTAAAATTAGACCAAAGACCTGCAGTGCTTTTAATGCTAAAATAGATCTCTTGCGCCTACACGCCAAAAGACAGACACTCACGTTACTCATGACGCCATCGCACTGCGGACGACACTTGAAACACTGAGCTACAGACTGGAGTGACTTGAAAGCACAGCTCACCTGGCCATGAAGCTGCTTGTCCCATTACTTTTGAGCCACTGAAAATGGGTGTTGCTGTGATTCTTAAACAGTTAATTCAATTCTTTTGTCAGAATCCTTAAATTAAAACTGAAAGTCTGAACTTTGATCACACTTTGACTGTTTGATTTTAAATCCACTGTGGTGGTGTACAAAGGCAGCATTACAAAATATGTGCCACCGTCCCAGAACTTACGAACTTACAGTTAAATAATAACCTAGGATATTTTGCAAGCAATGTGTGGAAATAGCTTAGGTAACAGAAAGAAAAATATAATAATTAAATAATAGTAATGACAACAACTAGACAAAACTAACTGAAATAAAATTAAAATGTCAAGAAATATCTTGACTGAGAGACAACTGCCTTCAAGAAACGGTGCATTATTATACCTCTTTCATATTTCTTTAATTTTGCCTTGACAGTAATGAAAAACACTAAAACTAACACCAAAACTAATAAAACCTTCACCAAAACTAAATATTTTCAAGTAATGAAAGCTGAACTGAAATGAGCAAATCCACTCTGGAAAGTAACTGAAGCTGAACTGAGTTGAACACAAAAACTCAAAATGGCATAAAAATGAACGACATGAAACCATAATAACACTGAACGGCACTGCAGACGTTTAAGTTCATCTGTTTTTCTCTGAGCAGAATGAGACATCCACACACGAAGAGAAGGAAAGGATGGGAGAAGGGAACAACAACCTCTGTGGGTATTAACTCTCAACTAAAATGACCAAGTGGGGTCATAATTTACACCGGGATGGTTTTTTAACGCCTCTGCTTGCATTTATTGCACCTATACCATTTCCTTTTTTAAGACAGATGTTCTAAAATACCCTCAGCTTATTATGGGCATCAACCAACGTTGTTTTTAATCATCACTTTGGGCAATAAATAGCTGCCTCAAGAGTCTGTGTATCAGTCAAATCAGATTATTTTTTTGTATAATAATTCAAAATATCCAATGCAGGTAAAAATTATACCTTTCATATGATATATTTTGTTTTGACCGGCCACCTGCTGCTACATGATGAAAAAAGTACTGGGACACCTGCAGGAGCTTTTATCAGAAGCGGAACACTTTATTAATCCCAGGGAGGAAATTGCTTGGATTACAAACATCCAAGCAAGATAAAAATACATAAACCCTGTATGTAAGAGAGTGCAAGACAGGACAGAAAGTAGTTAGAAGGAGGAGCTGTTACGTGTGATGTCCACAGGTAGGAATGACTTCCTGTGGCGTCCTGTGGTGCGTCGTGGTGAGACGAGTCTATTGCCGAATGTCCTCCTGTGCCTGCACAGCACGTCATGAAGAGGGTGGGAAGAATTGCCTTATACTATCTTTAACTGGGACACCACCGTCAGAGAGTCGAGCTCCACACCCACAACCTTACCTGCGGATCAGTTAGTTAAGTCCGTTGGCATTAATATGGAGTTTTTCCCTATTTTGCAGCTATAACAGTTTCCACTCTGTCAGAATGGCTTTCTGTTTTAGATTTTTGCCCATTCATCCAGAAGAGCATTTGTGAGGTCGGACACTGGTGATGACTGATGGACAAGGCAATCGCTGTCCTAGTTCATCCCAAATGTGTTGGACGGGGTTGAAGTCAGGGCTCTGAGTGGGCCAGTCAAGTTCTTCCACACCAACCTCAACCAACCATACCTTCATGGAGCTTGCTTTGTGCACTGGGGCACAGTCATGCTGCAACAGGAAAGGGCCTTCCTCAAACTGTTCCCATAAAGATGGAAGTGTAGAATTGTCCAAAATGTCTTGATGAGCTGAGGCATTAGGATCTCCCTTAAGTGGAACTGAAGGGCTCAGGCCAACCTCAGAAAAACAACCGAATAGCGTCATCCCTCCTCCACCAAACATTACAGTTGGCACAGTGCAGTCGGGCAGGTAACGTTCTCCTGGCATTCACCAAACCCACACTCATCCATCGGTCTGCCAGTTAGAGAAGCGTGATTCATCTCTCCACAGAACAGATTTCCACTTCTCCAGAGTCCGGCAGAGCCCCTATAAAGTTATGAGGGCTCAAACTGGTGATGAAATGAGGTGACTCAAAATTCCCACTTACCCCTATGTACTTGGAGGGCCCGTAACTCCGAAAATTCTCATAGTATGAAGGTAAAATGTGTTCCCTAAGCTTGACCACAGAATACTGACAATGTCAGGTTTGATAAAACCAAGACGCAACAAATACCCAGCCATCCATCTATCTTTTTACATGGTTTCATTAAATATAATAAAGGGATCGTAAAAAAACCCAGCTCATTCTGAGGAGGTCAGGTGAAATTTTTTTTTCTCAGATTTCACGATTTTATAAAGGAGGACCCTTGAGGCTTTTGCAGCAGTGATCTTGTGACTCTGTTAGCTATGGCTCACTGCAAAACATCACACTGTAGTGATCAGAAGAAGAACATTACAACCAAATCAAAAAAACCTATAAAGATTTTAAAAAAAAACCTTCCCATTATCCTCACACCAATGGTCCCACTCCTATAAAAACTAGTAAGAGTTGTAGAAGTAGATTGACAAAATTAATGACTATTAAAAATATCACAACAGCACAAATAAACCATAAATGACCCCACTTGGTCTGTTGAAGGGTAAAACTCTAAACTAAGTGCAAACTCAGCGGCTCTGGGGGCAGTGATCTTTAGGGGGTATACTCAGAGTATTTCTCAGGTTACCTTTCCACCTCCCGGCTGATGCTTGATGTTTTCCGTGGAGCCAATCTTGGACCTAACGTTTTTCAGGTCTGGCAGCGGCGCTGCGGCGGCCAAAGGAGCTGGTGGGCGGCTCTTCAGCGAGCCCGGGGATTTGGGTGTCGAACGCACCACCGCGACCTTCTTCACTTTGTTGATCTCAGCCCCAGAATTTGCCTGGCTAGAGGGAGATTTGGGAGTGCCAGGGCTGCTCTGTCCACTCTTGGCATCTTCAACAAGTGGAGAAGTTACAAGTTAGAAGGTTATAAACATGCTGAGTCATGGATCCAGGGGAAAAATATATACATTTTTTAAAAAAAACCACTACTCGCTAAAAGCTGACCAAGTTTGATCCAGAAAAACTGGATCAGACTGTGGCAGAGTGGCCATGCGAGGCTGGAATTGAGCTCTAATGATGCGCTTTACATTTTTACCTGTATCATTTTTTGGAGTGGGGGGTTTCTTGGCACTAGCTGTATTATAAAAAATATAACAAATCATAAGCAATCTTTAAATCTTACTCCTACTATACGGAAGCCCGTAAAGGACGATATTAAATAATAATGTAAACTTCAAAATGGAAATGTATTTCTACTACAGCATTACAAATCTGAGTAAAAATGAAAAGGCAATATTTCAATTTGCCTTCTTATTTTCACATTTACATGGGTCATCCATCCATCCATCCATCCATCCATCCATCCAGCCATCCTGGGTTATAATAAAATCTCAAGATGAAGGTTTGGCATTTAATTTGATCGGTGATCAGTGTGGGCAAGTTTCACTAAAATCTGACCAATACGCTAGGAGGAGTAGCAATTCCTGTGAATTGTGGATGGTTGGACGCCTCCTCATTGCATTAGCTAATCCGTCTTTCAGATTAATGAGCTTAAAAATACAAACTAAATAAAACAATAGAAAAGTATGGTCAATTTGGTCTACTGCAGGTAAATTTCTAGTCATAACATGCTTTAGGCTTAAATTATATAGTTAATATAGTCCTCTTTAGGCTTCCATACAAAATCAATAAAATAAAAATCAAATTAAATGTGAAGTCATCAGTTCGTACCTGGCTGAGCAGCAGTTTTGACAGTTTTGGCCCCTGGGGTCTGAGGCTTCTGAAAATAATCATAACAGTAGTTTAGTTTCCAGCAGAGCGATGCTTTCACTTTGCAAAGCTGCAGGTTCTTTTACAAATAACACTGCAAACTAATCAGAGATGAACAGATGAGGCTTTGGTGAAAATGGAAAAATAAAAATCAGGTTTCGAAAAACTGCAGTCCTTTTTTCCTTTGACCTTTTCAGAGAAGATTCAGTCAGTGAGGGTGAAGTCAGTCAGCTCACATCCGAGCTTTAAGCTGCTTTCAGAGCTGTACTTACTCCAGGCTGCCTGGGCCCTGCGCTGCTGATTTTAATGGGGATGGAGCTGTGGCCGTTTCGGAGGGATGCAGGTGATTTGTTGCCCTTGGTGGCTACGGATGGTCTTTTAGGGGAGGAGGGTGGTGTGGTGGCAGTTTGAGCCTTTTTCATGAAAAGGAAAAAAAAAAAAAACGAATGAAAAATAAAAGATGTAATGACGATGAAAATAAAACAAAAGAATGGTTAAACAACTGAAAGATGATGAAAATAAGGTGAGGAATAAAACATTCTGGTTTATTATAACTTGGGTCTTGTGCTTACTCTTTTAGGCCATCTTTTCTATCACATGCAAAGAGCAGCTGATGGTACTTTCAGCTTCGCCATTTTACCAAAGGAGCTGCCGTAATGGATGCGTCTGCACATGGGATTTGACACAGATCTTAAACCAGGTGCCCTTCCTCATGCAACACTCGCATTTATCTAGGTTTGGGACTCCCACTAGGAGCCCACAGACTTGACTTGTGTCTCCTCCCAGTTGTGATCTGGGCACTTTCTGTGCGTGAAATGAACGTGTAAATGACTACACTACGGAGGAAAACTAACCAAACTGATAAATAAAGGCAAATAAAAAAAGCGAAGGTCCAGTTTAAAGTGGGTCTATCATGCTTTTTCTTATTTTATATCATATTAGAGCAAAAACCTCAGGCTGCAGACTGCTCGGAACATTCAGTTTCAAACCATTCTTTCAGCTCTGAGCTCTGTGCGACAGCAGAGAGAGGCCATGTGGAAATTAGAATAATAGGTCCTTGCTGCACTTATGATGAATGAAGAGAGGAGGCCGGATGGTGGAAAGACAGTGAATCAGGAAGTGTGGAACATTAGGAGGAAACGAGGGCAGCTATGAAGAGGATGAGGTGTGGAAAAGCAGGTGGTCCAGATGACATACAGTACCTGCGAAGGGATGGAGCTGTCTAGGAGAGGACAATGGAATTCTTAAAGACACTATTTAACATGACATGAGGATGTCCGAGGAATGGAGAAGAAGTGCCCTGGTACCAATCTTCAAGAATAAAGGTGATGTGCAGAGCTGAAGCAACTACAGAGGAGCCACACCATGAAGCATGGCTTCATTCTGAGAAAGAGTACAACAGATGCAATGTTTGCTTTGAGAGCGTTGATGGAGAAGTATAGAGAAGGTATGAAGGAGTTGCACCGCGTCTTTGTAGGGAAAACATATGATAGGGTGCCAAGAGATGAGCTGTGGAGTGGCTGAGAAGTATGTGAGGACAGTGAGACAACGGTGACGTGTGTGGCAGGATTAACAGATGTGTTGATGATGGGGGTGGGATTACATCAGAGCCCCTTCTTGTCTGTAATAGTGATGGACAGGTTGACAGAGGAGGTCAGTGGAGACTAAGAATCAGAATCAGAACTTTTCATTAATTCCACAGGGAAACTGCTTAGTTTGCAGACACTCAAGTGAATTCAAATATTAAAAAACTGGAAATATGAAACAAAAAATATATAAACCCTATAGGTAAATAAGTGCAATGTGTAAAAAGGTCGCGTTTCCGCACATTCGCAGACAACATTGTGATCTGTAGCGAGACTAGGGAGAAGGTGGAAGAAAGCCTGGAGAGGTGGAGGTATGCACTGGAGAGAAGAGGAATGAAAAACAGAATGCAAGTGTGTGAATGAGAAGGAGGCGGGTGGAATGGTTAAGATTCAAGGAGTAGACTTTTTGAAGGTGGATGAGTTTAAATACCTAGGGTCAATCCTCCAAAGCAACGGACAGTGGTAAATGGTAAATGAACTGGCACTTACATAGTACTTTTCTGCTCCAGCTGAGCACTCAAAGCGCTTCTTATTACAAGCTTTATTCACCCATTCATACAGCACTTTATTCTGTGCATTTAACACACACAATCACATTTCAGTGAATGCGTCAGAGGCAATTTGTGGTTGAATGGCTTGCCCAAGGACACTTCAGTATGTTGACTGGAGGAGGGAGGGGTCAAACCACCAACTCGCGCCACCAACTTTCAGTGTACCAGGGGTGCTTTGTGACAGAAGGATAACAGCAAGAGTGAAAGACACGGTTTCCAAGATGGCAGCGAGACCTGCTATAATGTATGGTTTGGAGAGGGTGGCGCTGACAATAAAACAGGAGGTGGAGCTGGAGGTGACAGTGAAGACGCTGAGATTTACACTGGGAGTGACCAGGATGAACAGGGTTAGAAATGAGTCCATCAGAGGGACAGGTCAGGTTAAGCAGTTTGGAAACAAAGTCAGAGAGTCAAAATAGAGATGGTTTGGACATGTGCAGAGTAGGGACGGTGGGTATATTGGACAAAGGACGTTGAAGATGGAGCTGCCAGGTGGAAGGTGGACACGCAGAGGGTTGGTGTAACAGAAGAAGATGCAAAGGGACAGGATGAGATGGAGGCAGATGATCCACTGTGGCAATCCCTAATGGCAGCAGCTGAATGAAGAAGATGGTGGTCCCCTGTATAATTAATGCAAATCAGTGGCTGTAGAAAACACGGATGACATGACAGCTCCCAAAAAGTGAAGCCAAAATGTCTCTATCGCCACCTGGTGTTTGACAGGTCATAAACCCCACCGCTTATTGGGTAGTAGATGGGACAGGGGTCAGCCTAAAGCAAAAAAGTTCACCTCAGATCTTTTTTCCCAAAGATGCTTTCTGCCACATAATGGCTATGGTTCAAAATGGTGTTGGCAATTCTGATGAAACGAGCTGGGAACCAGTGATTTAAACGACCTCATTTGGAGGGAAAATAATAAGCGAGTGGTCAGAGTTGTACCAGGAATGTGCTGTACAAGCAGCAGTGGATGTGTGTACTAGACACAAGTAACCATGTATTGCGCTTCTATATACAAATTACCTATAAAAATAAAACCCAGAGTTTTAATAAACCAGAATTATAGGGAAATGAGATAATCTAAATAATGCTGTTGGTCACATACCTTATCGCCGTTATCCATCTTTGCTTGAGCTATGAAAAAGAAACAGAAGCAAACTTTAGCTTGTGACTAATTTTAAAAGTTTAATATCTCCATTTGTTTATTTATATCCACCCAAGTGCATTAAGCTAAGACTTTTGCTTCCAAGAGCGTGTCTGAACACATTCTCATGGCAAACGAGAGTGAAATGAGTGGTGTCGGGTACGCACCATGCAGCAAAACATTTAAAACCAAAACGTGGCTTCTCAGGGCTGCATAACCAGCAAAGTGAGCAGAGATGGAGACGTGAAAGAAAAAAGCTAAAGTGGGGGAGGGAGGACAACAAGCTTCTCCTCGGGTCAAAGTTAACGTCCATAGAAACACTTCGGAGGGAGAGTGCTGCATAACACAGAGCAGAAGCTGCGTTGGAAATCAAAGGAGTGGAAGGAGTTAACTGAAGAGGACTGGTTCTGAACTGGTGAACATGACAGCACACAGACCTTTGAAAATAGCGACCGGCACCAAAGACTTTCTGGCTGGGGTGCTTTGGGGGGGCGTTTTCTGGAGCTCAGCGGTGCTGGTGGTCTGAGCCACACTGCTCCTCATCTCTGAGTCATTAGAAATGTCAGGCTTTGAATAGCCGTCTCTGTGTAACGATGAGTCACCGCTGTTTTCAGCTGAAGTGTCAGATGGTAATTTGGCGAAAAGGCGATGGTTCTCGGAAGGACAAACTGGACGAAGGGCTTGTGAATGAGGATCCAAGCCAGACTGGGATACGCTTTGTGTATGAGGAGCTCGGTGTGTGATGTCTGATGTGATATTCTCTCTTCCAGAGTCACTGCGGGGCTTTAAGGCTGCATCAGCAGTCAGTCCATCATTTGTGTTTTCACAAACGAGCTCCTCTCCCTGAGTAACCCACACGCTTCTGTCCCCGATGGATCTGAGGTCCTCCAAAGCTGTGGTGCGGACTAAAGACACCCCAGAGAGGTTGCTCATTTCAGTCAGACACTCAGAGGCATCGAGGCTGATGGCCCTGTGAGAATCCGCAGCTCCTGCCCACTCAGGGCTCCCCCTGCTGGTCTGCACGTCCCGTCTGCTCTCTGACCCGCAGCTGAGGTCTTCAGAGGCCCATGAGGAGTCGCTCAGCCTCTTCCCACACTCTCCCACCGCCTTGCTTCCCAGGTCCAGAGAGCAGGAAGCTCCCACGAAGTCAACGCCCTTCCCAGCAGCTCCATGCAGATTGGGTTCCGCAAATGCGAATTCACCACGGACTCCAGAACCAGGCCTCACTAATTTGTTTGGAAAGCAGATTAATGGTGACATTCACAGCAGCACTCGTTATCCATCTCCCCATTGAAACAAAATAATAATCTAAGAAGTGAAGAAGTGATGAGGGAAAATAAAAGACTCTGGTGTCTGGTTACCCAGAACAAACAGCAGAAACAGAGAGAGAGCTACTAACAGTGATAATGCAAGAGCACAAACTGAGAGGTGATTAGTGGAGGAAAAAACGTGAGTGTACATGAAAACAAAATGAAATGGACGGTAATGCAACACACGTAGGTGACAGACACAGATAATGATGATGACGCATTCCAATGAACATAATAAACAGACCACTGAATTATAAATTTTAACTGTAAAAAAAGGTGATTAAAATGTGAGATAAAGTCTTCCTAAGTTGAGTCTGGCTGTGCAAAATAAAGTATCCCACCCCACAAAGACCTCTAAAACATGCATGTATACACAAGTCTGGAGTGTTTCACCAGAATATTTATGGAATTTCACGTTTTATAATCATAACCCATTATTAATTAAACATTGTTTGAAGGTATTTAAGTATTAAAGATTACCTTTAGACATACAAAAATCTTTACAACTGCCAAACTCGAGCAGTAAATGCTCTTATTCTGGCATTAAATAATGAAGACAAACAACATTAAATTCAACTGAATTTTTTAAATGCTTGTAGCATTTGTTTATCATATAATAACTATATGGTTTTTACTTTTACCTGTAGAAATTGTCTAAAACTCTACACGGAGCACGGCAATAGGTGCTCTGATTGGCCCGACTCTTTCCAAGATGCACCAACTGACCAATCACAGCCCTGTCAACACTGTCAACTAGACTATTACAAATCTTTAACACTAGAACCACCGAACGGGGCCATTTTGACTCCTTCATCATTTTAAAATCGTGTAACTGTTAAAATAAAACCCCATCAGCTCATATTTCCTGACTTTTTAAAAATGAATGTATTCATCATATAGTGAATTCTGGGATGTTTGGGATAAAAAGAATTAAAATATGATCACTTATACCGAGTCCTGTCAAGGGGGTCATTTGGGCTCCTACAGAAATCAATTTACAATGCTACCTTCAACAGTCGAGGCATGCCCGGCTGGCTCGCAACACGTACTGTTTATACACATTTTGATACGAAGGCTGCTATACCGTGAGCCAGCCAGAGCTGAGTGGACTGAGCACACAGGGAACCAGGCGGGCCGGTGGTGTTGCAGAGCAGTGGGAGAACTTTAACCGAACTGAGCAGAGTAAACTAATCTGAGCAAGCAAAGAGTGAAATCCAGAGCAGAGTGGCCGAATCAGACCAGTTTTAGACCTGAGGAGCAGAACTGAGGAGGTGACGGGCTGCAGACTCAGGAGGAGCAGAGTGCACGGTGGATGAGAGCGAGGGAGGTCCAGCGAAGAGGTGGTAGATGCTGTGATGAACTTTTACTGTTCTACTTTTAAAATAATGGGTTTATTAAGATGTTTCTTATTTTGTTGTAGCAGCTGTGTGGTGAACTTTAAAATGTAGGACCTGTTCAATCTGCTTCACAGTGAGCGCTCTTTTGAATACCTTCTTTATTTTAGTGCGCCTAATACCACACATTAGCCAACATTAGCTTTAACTTTCCCATACTGTTCTTCTACATTGGCCAAATCATTAATGCATGCGGTAGTTATTGTGTTGTTTCTTGTAGCCTTTCTTTGTGGATTTTAAAAAAGGTTTTACCTTTATGACCTGTAATGAAATAATCTCAGTAATTTGTAACCGTAATGAACCCCTTTAATTTAATCTTAAATGCTTATTTTGTTCTTAATTTTATCTAGAAACATGAGACAAAAATTAACAACTTTACTTCTTCCCCCTAGTTAGTTCTAGGTCGTAAAGAATGTTGTTAGTTCCAGTGTTAAAGAGGACACATTAAGCTGTCCTGTCATATATATACTGTTATAATAATGGATACTCACAATAAGTCAGAGTAGGGTAAAGTAACTCCTGTGGACCAAACGTTCAGGTTTCAAATGCAGTATTTTCTGCTTCTAATCTTATGCCTGTGAGAGGCAGCCAAAGATAATTTTGAACTCTGAATCATGTAGAAACCCTCCAGCAGAGGGCAAGATTAAAAATACAGAGCTAGAAATGAGCAGTCTGGGTCAGCTTAGTCCAGGGGTGAGAAACATTTTCTTTCCAGAGGGTCATACTGACCTACACCGATCAGGCACAACATTCTGACCAGCCGCCAAAGCAGTCACGACCCGTCGAAGCATAGACTCCACCGGTTCACCACTTTAGATAGATACTGACCGCAGCAGACCGGGAACACCCCAAAAGAGATACTCAGACCCAATTTGGCTCTTGTCGACTCACTCAAATCTTACGCTTGCCCATTTTCTATCGCTGTTTGGGTCTCCACCATCTCCTGAGAGAAATACGCAATATAGACAAAAGTATTGGGTAACCTATACAATACATGAACAGGAGCTTTTATGACAGCCCATTCTAAATGTAAAGATGTTAATATGGAGTAGGTACCACCTTTTGCAACTATAACAGTTTCCACTCTTCTGGGAAGGCTTTCTAAAAGATTCTGGAGTGTGCCTGTTTTGCCCATTCATCCAGAAAAGCATTAGTGAGGTCAGGCAGCATGGACATTCTCATCCATTCTCAGATTCGTCAAACCCAGACTCATCCATCAGACCACCACATAGACAAGTGTGATTCCTCGCTCCACATAGCACGTTTCCGCCGCTCAGTCATGGGAACCCGTGCCATGAAGCTCCCGGTGGACAGGTTTGAATCAGCAGAGTGTTACACACTATGCACCTCAGCACTCAGTGACCCCCGCTCTGTGACTTCACGGCTGAGTTTCTGTGGTTACTAAATGCCTTCACTTTGCAATAATACCACTTACAGCTGATGGTGGACTGTTGAAGAGAGAAGACAAACTTTATCAGCAAGACTGGGGTTCCTACAGTGGAAAAGTTAGATTTAATACTATTTAAGGCTTTTTTTAATGCCACCTGGAATGAAGTTTGAGACAACTTCACAATTAAAGTTGAATTATAAAAGTACATGACACAAATTGTTTGAGGCTCTAGTTGCACACTGAAGCACTTAGTATTTAGTCAAATAGCCAATGTCAGAGAAAAAAAAATCCATCATAACATATTTTCTCAGTTTTAGGATCTAAAAAGATATTTTGAAAGTGTGATTGATTGATTTTTAAAACCAGTTAAGGCCTTTTCTAGATTAATAATGTCCACGCCTTTTAATACTTTTAGGGGTCTGCAGAAACCCTGATAATAACAAAAACTACCAGGCTGAATTTCATGATACTTGATGAAGTGGTGGAGCACAGACAGAGGAGGAGCCCATTAAGCGTTGGCATTTTGCTCTGCCGAGGCGGCTCTCTGAGTTCCCCTAAAGTTAGTATAAATATATAGCTTTAAACTGGTGATAATGTTTTTTAATCCTAGCAATCTTAAACTGAAAAGTTCACATGTTTAAATACAAAATATAGATTATATATAAAGTGGAATAGTAATGATAGAAAGACGTTTGCCTATTTAACTGCTCACAGCTAGATTCCAGTGGTACACTCCAGACTCTCCAATACAGCAGCAGAAATTCAGAAATATAAAATATAATTAATCTAACATCATATGGAACATACTATAACAAAACAGATAACAGAGATCGGCTCCTTCCTCTCTGGGTGACGGTTCTGTCCACCTAGGCTCATTCATATCTACCTCTTGCAGTAAATAAATATAATCTAAGTGTGATCAATAAAACACAGAACAGCCTACCTGTTGAAGCTGCTCCTCCTGCTGCTGATTGACAATAATGAGACAAATGGAAAAGATAAAGAGCTCAGTCAGTAATGGGTTCCTGTCAGTCTTGTGTGATTAATACACTCACTCCGGTGCAAAGAAATCAAT
>VUQH01033393.1:0-24957 GCA_015106775.1 Etroplus canarensis | reverse complement strand
CCTGCTTATAGCATGTCTTCAGTTAAAGCGGAAAGCCTGCAGCAAACACCAGTTGGGTAAATGCATCACTCATAAGCATAAAGATGGATATGCAAACGTATGGCGGTGTCGAGGGTTTTTATTTTCTTGCAGTACCGCACTCACAGCTGTGTGGTACTTCAGCTGTTTTCAACATTATCCTGGCGTTCCCCACGGCTGTGCATCTGTTTAACAGATCACAGGAGTCTTAAATCTGCCTGTGGTTTGGCCAGCCCTTTCATTCTGAAATAGTCAGGATGGAACCGTCTTTTTGTTTAAAAAAAAAAAAAAAATAAGGGGGTACATGTTTGCCTCCTGTTGCAGTTCTGGAGCAGCAGAAACGTCTGAGGGTAAGCATAAAAAAAAAACAAAAAAAAAAAACAGCAAAGCCAAAGGAGAAACCCAAAAACAGTCTTTTTCAGTCATGATGCTGAAAGAAACAAATTGTAAGCGTCATTTTGCACTTGGAACACACACACACACACACACACACACATACAAGAGAAGCAGGGAGCTTTGGTCATAAAATTTAGAAGAGTCAGACACTTTGAAAAATATACTTATCTTTCTTTGCAAAGAGTTATCTAGGACTATAAGGCCTGTTTTTACACCAAGGGAGACAAATACTACAGTTTTCTGTTTAATAGGTGGTCTCGTACCGTTAAATGCCATTTTTCAGTGTCCAAGGTTAATGTTGTGCAGAAGCATAATCTAACCAAAACCGCAATGTCATCCTAGACCTCACGTGTGTCTCATGTGTGGAAGTGAAATAAAACAGCTAAAAAAAGAGAGTCCACAACAAAAAGCTTCCAGCTTGACAAAAACCATAATCTCCTGCTTGAAAAACCTGATTTATGGCCCCACCAGCCTTCCTGCCTAATTACCTCACTGCTGGATCTATTCACCTGTTTAACTGCTCGTTGATGCACATATCTAATCAGCCATGTAGACATGGTCAAGGTGCGCCGAGCATCAGAATGGGGAAGAAAGGTGATTTAAGTAACACAGCTGTTGGTGCAGGACAGGCATGTCTGAGAATTTCAGAAACTGCTGATCTACTGGGACACACACATCTCCAGGGTTTACAGAGAATGGCCCAAAAAAGAGAAAATGTCCAATCATTTCTCTGGAAGAAAATACCTTGTTGATGCCAGGAGGGGACACAAGCCCCTCTCAACCATGGAGAGCTGCATCAGGGAGGGCATCCAGCATAAAACCCCTGCCAGGTTACCAACCCGCTGTGGCGGCCCCTTGGTGGGAATACAAGGGAGCAGCCGAAAGTGCATTATATATATTATACAATTTCCCCCAGGATTAATAAAGTATTCTGAATAATCTCTTGAGCAAGTGTCCTTTGCTGAGATAGGCGAGATTGACCCAGCCTCGGCTTCCACCCCAAAAATTGTGCTATTTTTTCAGTGCAAATGTGGTCTGAAATGATAGAGCAGGGAAATGGGTCCAGATCAGCTTTTTTTCTGAGCAAAACAGTGTTGTCCTCCCCTTGTGATGGCTATGGATGCACAACATATTTTTCAATTTTTGAAATATGCCTCTAACTCCTTGCAAGAAACGAGTAAGTGTATTTCTCAAACAGTCCAGCTATTCTATTAATAATGCCAAAGAAACAAAAGGATGCACAAGAAGCTGGAAAATGGCAGGAGCTCAGCGACTGGAGGCGTACCAAGTTGCCCCTCGTCTTTGCACGAGGTGCTCTCTGTTTCTTCAGCGCCTCCTGTCTCTGCAGGCTTCTCCGCTGTTGGATAAACGGATCTCAGTTAGCCATTAACAGGAACTGTTCAAGTCATATCTGACACTTCATTAGGTTCACTCAGCTCAGGCTCCTGATGCTGCGTTTGCTACCACACGTCAGTACCTCCAGAAGCTCCTCAGCAGATCAAGCAGGTTTTCCAACCTGATGATCGTCCCCCTCTTGTTGCTTTGGACAAGCTGCCAGTCTCGGTATTTATGATCAAAGCCTGCTTAACGCAGGCTGGAGTGGAGCTACTGTGGCTCTATCTTACAGGCACAGAGGGCCATTGTTTTCCACGTTAGTCACTGATCCGCTCGTGTTCGACTCTTTGTGTGGTAACAACACAGCTACATGTCCCTCGCTGTAATGTGCAGAGCAGGACTGAGGCAAGAAACTCAAACTTAAATCAAAGAAAGTTAAGAGTTAAGCAGCAAAAGAAAGTCAAGGGACTCTGAAAAGCATTCTCTGATTATATCTGTGAAATAAAGTTTGAAAAAAGAGAATAAAGTAGGTGACAATTTGCAAGCTGAAACATGCTAAATAAGGGTTAAGCTGCAGTCCAAGCTTCATGTCATGAGAAGCGCAGGCGGGCGTACCGGGCTGCGCCTCGTCATCACAGTGGCCGCTCTCTGGCTGAGAGAGCTCAGGCACAGATTTCACCCCATTTTCACTGAGCTCCGCTTGGTTCCCTGTGAATTACAGGTAAACTGGAGGTCAAATGGGAGGTAATCATAACAGACATGTTATGATTACCCCCCAAACCAGGCAAGCACGCTGCACAGAGGTCGGCTGTAAAGTAGAATTCAAGATTGTTAGAAACATCTGCAGCGGTCTGATATTTAAAACCACAGAAAGTCCTCAGTCAGCTCTGTTTCAAGGAATAACATGGACATTCATTCAGAGCAAGAAGACATTTTAAAACACTGTATGATAAGACACTAAATCAAATATCACGCCGTGTCTGAGCTACTGCATCGGATCTCAAAAAATGTGAGAGTCTTTTTGGAATGATTTTTATGCTTTTTGACATGAGTGTCAAACTCAATTTTACTAAGGGCCATAGTAGGATGTTGGAATGACACCGAGGGCCAGGAACACGTACTTTGTAGACGCACTATAAATATCCTGGGTTATACTGCTGTCTAGCCATTACACCGTTAGCCATTTTGCCAACAACAGCAACTACTGACAAAGATTTGGGCCCATGTAATCCAAAGGTATTGCAGTGATACGGCCGAGCAAATAAAAAAACCTACTAATTGCAAACTTATTTAGAAAGTTTTAATCGATTGATTAATTTTGGTTCCTCAAAACTGCAAAGGGCCAAAACTGCTAAACACACAAAATATCGATATTTAATAGCCCCGAAAACTTCTCAATGAGCACAAATTCATACATGTGGAGTGCAGTTTCAACCTTGTTTTTAGCCTAAACTTTTCTTAAATATATATATTTTAGAATATTTAGGTATGCCGAATGATCGTTTTTATTTTTATTTTTTGACTACGCTATATGCACAAACATAATGGCTCACTTACACATTACAGCTACAGGAGCTTTTATGACATTCCATTCTAAATGCACAGGCAGTAATACAGAGTTGGTATAACAGCTTCCACTCTTCTGGGAAGGCTTTCTACAAGATTCACAGGTGTTTCTGTGGGAATTTCTGCCTATTCATCCAGTGCTGTTGGATGAGATGGCCTGGCTTACAGTCTCAATTGTTCTAGTTCATCTCAAAGGTGTTAGATGAGGTTGAGGTCAGGGCTATCCGCGGGCCAGTCAAGTGTTTCCACACCAAACTCATCCAACTATGCTTTTGTGGACCTTACTTTGTGCACTGGGACATAGTCATGCTAGAACAGAAAAGGGTCTTCCCCAAAGTGTTCCCACAAAGTTGGAAGCATAGAACTGTCTAAAATGTCTTTGTAAGCTGAAGCATTTAAGATTTCCCTTCACTGGAACTAAGGCACCCAGGCCAACCCAAGAAAAACAACCCCAAAGTATTATCCCTCCTCCACCAAACTTTACAGCTGGTGCAATGCAGTCAGGCAGGTCTCCTCAGTCTCCAAGCATTGGACAATCCAAGACTCATCCATAGGACTGCCAGAAAAAGAAGCATCATTCGTCACTTTACAGAATACGTTTCCACTACTCCAGAGTCCAGTGGTGCTTTACACCACTCTATCTGACGCTTGGCATTGTGCTTGGTTATGTAAGGACTGCATGCAGCTGCCCATAGAGAGAGCACAGTTTTTGTGCTGATGTTAAAGCCAGAGGAGGTTTGGAACTCTGGAATTACTGAGTCAGCAGAGCGCTGGCAACTTTTACACACTTAGCGCCTCAGCACTCGGCGACTCCGCTCTCTAACTTTACATCACTTCTTGGCTGACTTGCTGCGGTTGCTAAATGATTCCACTTTAAAATAACGCCACTTGCAGTTGATGGCGGAATATCTAGGAGAGGAGAAAATTCACCAAGTGACTCACTGCAGTGGTGACATCCTATTACAATACCTCACTTGAATTCAGTGAGCTCTTTAGAACGACCCATTCGTTTTCAAATGATGCTTAGGGCAGACTGCAAGGCTAGGTGCTTGATTTTATGCACCTGTGGCAATGGGACTGAATGTAACGTCTGAACTTAATAATTAAGAGGTGTGGCCCATATGGCTTGTATATGCCATCTTTGTGATGTTTTTATCATGACGGCTACATTGTTTTACATGATACTGAGATCCGTTAATTCTAAAGTAAATCAAAATTATGAGATTAATTATGAAAATCTGTTCACAATCTCCTCATTATGATATCTACTTGCATGACTATGAGTTAGTAAATATGTTTTGTGAGATAACTAATAACAAGAATGTGCAGATGTCAAAGTTATGAGGTTTAAAATTAGGAAAGTCTCCTAATTATGACATTTTCATTCATACTTCTTAAATTAATTCCTTACAGATAAATAAATATAGCCTAAAAATTTTAGGGACTAGGCTGGAAGGGCTCAAATTCTAAGTAGTTAACACATATTATAACATAATTCCAAAGAACTGACTAAAGCATCTACAAACCATGATTAATTGCTCTAAATACCCTTTAAACTAACTACAACCACACAGCTACACTCCCCACACACTACGTCTCCTACTTCATGAGGTCAGTGAGGTACTCACTTTGTGTTTCACTGCTGATAAACGTGCTGTTTGCTTCTGACTCTGTTCGCTGCTTCCTGTTAGCACATAAGATGATGGGAAATGGAAACGGGGAGAACGAATGCACTAGTGAGGGCTGTAAACTAGGGAAAGCCAGGCTACGTACTAATTAGCCGTACATGTTGATTGGGATAAAAAAGGGAGAGAACACAGTGCTGATGGGTTTGACACTGATTATTATCTTCAAGCTGAACAAATGTGTCCAAACTTTAACAAACTGAAGCAAGCAAGACACATCCAATGCCTGTTAAATGCTTTTTTTTAATCAAATGATCCTTTTTGAAAATGTTCTCTATGCAGCACTAAAGGCCTAATTGTTTATGAACTGAATGTGGAACTGGATGGAGACAGGGCTCGTTCTCAGGGGTCTGACCCAGATGCCCGGATTACAGAGCACAGTACAGCTGCAGTCAAGCATGTCTTCTATCCATTATGTAAGGAGAGATTAAAACAAAGCACTGCTGAAACTCAGGAGCTCGGCCTCCGTCCAGACTCTGCACAGACTACACTGACTTTGGCTTAACTGTGCATTTAAATTCTTCTCTTAGACACACTCGATATATGTTCTGGGATTGAAACATTAGTGAGAAAAACCTTTAGCCTGTGTGCCTGAGAGACAGATAACAGAACATAAACTCAATAAAATGTAATATTATGTCATTATTATTGTACAGTCTGTGTCAACAAATATAATTCCTTTATGCCCTTTAAAGACATACTGGATTTTATAATTTGGCATCTGTGTTAAATTAGCTTTCATAATCTGTTTATATAATAGCATCCAGATATCAGCGCTACAAAGGAAGAAACCCACATTATGTGTAGGAAATGCTTATATATGGTTTATAAAGGCTAATGAAATCATAATTATATTTATTTTATGTATATATAGACCATGCACACTGTCTTCACAGTCTTAGAAACGAATACAGTTGTATATTGCATACAAATGGAATATTTTTCATTTTGTACTTTTATATTTAAATATCAATCCATCCATCCATCCATAGTCTACTGCTTTTCCGGGGCTCCGGGTCATCGAGGCTTCAGTTCAAGCAGAGAGGCCCAGACTTTCCTCTCCCCACCTCCCCACTGCCACCTCCTTCAGCTTTTTAGGGGGGACACCAAGGCGTTCCCAGGCCAGCTGGCAGACATAGTCTCTCCAGTGTTTCCTGGGTCTTCCCCGGACTCTCCTCCCAGAGGGACGTGCCCGGAACACCGAGGCATCCTGATCAGATGCCCGAACCACCTCTACTGGTTCCTTTCAACGCGGCAGGCCAGCGGCTCTACTCTGAACCTCTCCAGGATGACTGAGTTCCTCACCCTGTCTCTCAGGGTGAGTCCAGCAGCCCTGCAGTGAAAGCTCATTTCAGCCGCTTGTATTTGCGATCTCATTCTTTCGGTCATTACCCAACGTAATAAAATTATCTGTTGAATTGTTATTGCAAGTTTCAACCAAATGATCCCAAACTATTATCAGATATAAAACATCAAAACATATTATAGCCTTGTCTGTTTTATGGTTAGATTTTTATTGTTTAATAACCTCATATGACTGAAAGCAGATTAAATGTTTAATATTTTATAAATAAACCAGTCATCAACTATAAACTACTGATGGCTCCGGAGGTAGAAAAAGGTTGTCTTCCAACAGGAAGGTTGATGGTTTGATCCCGATGCATCCATCGGAGCATGAATGTGTGCATGATAGTTAAAACGCACTTAAATGCATAGAATAACGTGTGGATGTGAATGTGTGAATGAGGCTTGTAGTAGAAAGCGCTCTGACTGCTCAATCAGAGTAGAAAAGCATTATATATGTGGTAAGTTGAGGCAACTTGCTGTTACATTGTAATGTTCTGCTGGGGAACCTTGGATCCTGATGTTTATATGGAAGTTATTTTGCTATGTACCACCAGCCTAAACATTGCTGCACCCCAGCAATTCCTCAGAAATGCCTTGAGTAAGACAAGAAAATGTCAGAACCATGCAAACGCCAACCTGCAACCTACAGGATCTATAGGATCCAACATCCTATATCCCCCAAAGGTAAACCTCCGGGACCAAAAAGTAAAGCCTCCAATGGTCACCTAAGGCAGAATCCAAAAATGAGTCAATCCCAATAGACTCCCATGTTAAAACGTAAAACGTTACAGCAGAAAATGATATGTTCACAGCCTGCAACAAAAAACAGTTTCAGTCTCTATTGTTAGTTTCAAAGTTCATAGCAACTCTGCACTGGGTAAACATTTTTATGACTCACTCATTTAGATTTTTTTCATGGTTTTAATTTAAGGAGGGGGCCACTTTGACTGACACAAACTAGGCCTTGATTGCTAGGCCTTATTCCAGTCACAGTGGACACTCAATAATTAAGCTACTAGATCTGTGGTTCAGAAACGGTGGGTTGGACCTGACTGTTGGGGCACGGAGCCTCTGTAGGTGGACAACCAGGGGAAAATATGGCACAAAAACAAGTTAAGTGAATATGATTTTTTAGCCATGCTGAAGCTGAGAGTAAAAGCAAATCTGTCAGTTTACAGGTCGACCTGTGTTTATAGCCTCACTTATTGACCAAAAGAATGAGATCGCGGATACAAGCAGTGGAAATGAGCTTCCTCTGAAGAGTGTCAGGGCTCAGCCTTAGAGATAGGGTGAGTAGCTTAGGCAAAGTAGTGGTATTCCTCCACATATAAAGGAGCCATTTAAGGTGTTTTGGGCATAGGTGAGGGATTCTGGATGTGTCCTACTTGGAGGAGTCAATAGGGTAGACCTAGGAGACACTAGAGGAGGTGGCCAGGAAGAGAGAGGTCTGGGCATCTTTGATTAGACTGCTGCCTTGCAACCTAAACTCAGATAATCTGCAGAAAATGGATGGATTACTGGATGAGTTTTTTTAAAGCAAGAATTTTTGGAGACTACTGCACTGACTCTTGGCTGAAGTTCAACTTTGTTCCTGTTTTTTTGTTGTTAATGATAAAATTAAAGATCAAAATTGTGGCATGCGGTGCGTGAACTTTTTCGGCTTCTGAACCGGAACAGTTCATTAGACACCAACAGGATAACTGGAAGGTGCTCTCCCTCCACACCTGAAACCGTACAACCACGGAGCTGCACCTCGAATGCCTCACCTGGGCTGTCTGCCCCCACGTGTTCAACTGCAACCAACAGGGCAAGTCGCTTGCAAACTTTCTCTTAGATCTACAAGGCGCAGTTGTTTAATCGGTCTTTATTTCAGAATGACAGTGACTAGAGTTTCCAGATGTGTTTCATTGTGTCGAATGGTTTGCATAAAGTTGCGTTTACACTGCAACTTAATCCAAGTAAGGAATGGGGCAACTAGATTCCATCTGTCCCTTCTGCCAGAACACATTGCACGGCTAGCTGCAATGAATGGGAGATGCAGAATTCTCAGATCGTGCAGACATTGTATCCTTAGAAACTGTACTTGTATAGATCTAATATGACAAAACGAGTAAGCTATGAGTTATTTAAGTTGTATGAAATAATGATTTACAGACAGACGGGTTGCAAAGATAAGAACTCTACTCCGGACTTATTTCCATCCCTCCAGTGGATTTCTGAGGGTTCAGAAGGAGCACCAAAGCTGGAGGCTCATTGTGGAAAAACATCTTATTACAGTCACTTTAACTTGATTTTTTGGTGAGTTTGGATTTCTGTGTTGGCTCCCGTGTTGCATTCAGTCAGTATTTCAAATGTCTGACCTTTCATTTTGACTCCATTCTCCTGGTGGTGCTGGTCCTTGATGGTCATGTTGGCTAAGGAGGCGCTCATGGTGTCTCCAGAACTGTAGCTGTTTGAGGCGTTGTTCATGTAGTCCATTGCCAGTCGCAGGTCAGGCTGCAAAAAAAAGCACATTAACGAAGTACTGAAGGTCCAGGATGTGTCACATTACACATGTCAAGCTGGAAATACCACACGTGAAGCAGCTAACAGGAAAGCAAACGCCTGTAATGATGGCGTACCTAATAGACACTTTGTCTTCCGGCATGCAGAACGAGTCTGTCACCACAGAATGTAAACAGACACTGTGTCTGTGAAAACCCTGTTATTTATACATCCTGACGTGGGGTCGAAGCATCATGTTACAGCCTCACAGACAAAAATAGTCCCCTCTACCCATGTGCACGCTGTCCTCACTGTGACAGCCTGCACTTCCTAAACAACCACCAACTGACTGCAACAAGTGCAACCACATTTCAGCCGTGACGGGCAAGTCATTAGGATGCAACTACTCCCCACCATAAAACAGCAAATAAAGCCCACAGTCCTGACAAGCTCCTTCAACCACTGAGATGTGAATTGCTTCCAATCTCATAAAAAGAGGATTACATATCAGATTAAACCCAAGCCTCTGGTTACATCAGCACTTTTCAGCTCGAATCATATTTTTTCACTCTCCTCTAACACAAACTCACACACCCAGGCAGCAAGGAGAGCTTACGGCATAATCAGTCCGTACATCCAAACTGCTGGTTCCGTGTTTGTTTGGTGCTCCAGAGTTGGCAGCTTCTGACCTTCGGTTTCTGCCCTCATGCCCACTTTGGCACAAAAACTGACAGTTTAATCTCTCAGTGGTACAGTACTGCTTAAAGCTGGTATTATAGTAGTACACAAAATTGTCAAAACAGTCATGGAATTAAATCAGCAAGTGTAGGAACTGTTGCCTCCAGTGGTCTTCACTGGGGGAACGCAACAAAGTGGATTTTCTCAAGTTTGAAAGTAAGAGTTTGACCTGTTTAAAGCGTTATCCTTTTTTAGAGCTTTCTCCACTCCTGAATTTAATCAGTGGATATAATTACTTGCTACTTTACAGATTAAGATTTGCGTTTAGAAAAATATCATGAGCAGCTTATAAAATGATAATGCTATAGCTAGTGAGCGCTCATACAAAAAGCTGTGCCTAGCTGGAGCCACAGCCAGTTATTTTTACTCCATTATTTTAAAGTCATGCAACTCTTAAATTAAAAACCCATCAGCTCATATTTCCTGACTTTTCCTAAAATAAGTTTATTCATCACATAGTGAATTTTGGAGTGTGTGGGATAAAAAGAAAAAAAAAAAAATTACAACGACTTATACCTACAACCGCCGAGGGAATCATTTTAACTTCCACAGCAATTTATGTAAAATGGTGCGTTCAGTGGCCATTGCATGCTTGGCTGCCTAGCAACATGTATTATTTTCACGTTATACCATGAGACTGGCAGCTTGATGACATCAATGGATCAAAATATAAAGCACTGTAATTGTATAAAAGATGAATCATTATTGCATTGCGAATAGGTCAGAGATGGTACGGCACAGTGGGGCAAATTTTCATTATTTTACATTAATCAAATTTTTAAAATGTGTGTTTTGTTTAATTTTATTGTAGCCAACTGTGTGGTGAATTTTAAAATGTGAGTGATCTGCTCAGTCTGTTTCACAGAGAGCACACAGAAACTTCAAAAGACAGACAGGAAAGACAGGACATACATAAATATGCGCTTCTTTGAAAAATGACCTTTTTGCCATTGCTGGTTGTTTCAGGATGGGTCAAAATGACTCCAGTTCTTCTGGAGTCTCTCCAGCATTTCTTGGATCTGCCCCGGGGTCTTCTTACCATTGGACATGCCTGCAACACCTCATCTAGTAGGTGTCCAGAAGGCACCCTGGTCAGTTGCTTGAACCATTTTACTGGCTCCTTTTCCATGTGAGCCCCTCCCAAATCCCCTAGCTCCTCACCCTATCTCTAAGGCTGAGCTCAGACACCTTTCAGAGGAAGCTAATTTCTGTCGCTTGTTCTTTTGGTCAGTACCCACAGCTTTTGGTCATAGGTGAGCCTAGAAACATAGACGAGCCAGTAAATTCAGGCTCAGCTCTCTCTTTACCACATTAGATCGGCTTGCAGCCAAATGAGAATTAAATCCTGCAAGTCTGAGGCCACGGTTATCAACTGGAAACGGTTGGAGTGCCCACTTTGGGTTGGGAATGAGTTGCTGCCCCAAGTCGAGGAGTCCAAGTATCTCAGGGTTTTGTTCACAAGTGATGAAAGGAGAGAGACTGACAGATGGATGGTTGCGGCACTTGCAGGGTCTGTTGTTGTGAAGAGAGTGCATGCAATCATTAAAAAAAAAGAGCACAGCCAGACAAGACCTGAACAGACCAGAGGATAACTGAAAAATATAAAATAAGATGTCGATCCAAGAACCACATTTTAGATGTCTATGAGTTTCATCAAGGATCCATTTCTCCTCTAAAATCCTTGAATCAGTTACCCAATACTTCAAGAAACATCTAACAGATTTGTGCCTCAGGACTTCTCTTCCATCATATACCGCATGACACGTCTTATTTATTATTAAGATGCACTGAGCAATGACCTGTGTTCACTATAATTATCTCATACATAAAAATACATCACTCAAAAATAGCATTTTAATAAAGGCTACCTATTAGGCTCATTTCCAGTGACATGTTTTTATTCTTGGACTCTACTACGGCAGCATTACGTGATTCAGAGTTCAAAATAATCCTTATTTAATCTGGTTTAGTCTCTGAAATAAGCCATTTTAGCTCCTCTACCTTTAAGCCAACTTCCTTCTGATTGGCTGCCCCTCATAAACAGTAGGTGGGTGGGGCTTCTGTGCCTGAGATGACTATATCAGTGTTTTCTCATCTCTATGGCATCAAAAAGAGCAAATAACAGAAAAAATATGGCATAAACTGAGCATTTAGAGGAGTCTGAAGCCTGAGCTTTTGGCTGACAGTGTTTACTGTACAAACACTATCCTCATTCTTTGAAACCATATTTAATATAAAAATCTACCACTGTACAAGAATATATATGCTAGGATAAAAACATAAAGGGCCCTCTTTAATGAAACCAGTTCACTTAGATGCTAAAAACGCCTGCACTTTGACTGTGGTTTGAATACAGGTATTTGTTGTAATGAGGTAATCAATTCCCTCTTTGTTCAAGAAAAAATCGGAGTGCTTCTTCCACCACTGCTCCTGTTGGCATCTTTCTCTCACTCCATGGATTGCCATGACGCCACCTGATGCAAACATCTCCTTATAGGCAGCAATCCTGCAGCTGCTACTACAGTTAACTCCACCCCATAAAACCCACTCCAAAGGCGCGCTTGGCTCAGCTATGTGACCTTCCCTCTCCGTACCTTCATATCTCCTGACCTTGGGCGTCTAAACGGTGCTCCACATTCAGCACAGATGGCAGAAACAGGACAAGGTGGAAACAAGATCAGGCTTAAAAACCACAGAGAGGGTCATTTTCTCAAAGAGGCAAAATTCCCCCCACAGTTCACTTACACGGAGAGTTAAGGTCATTACGATCAAATCAACGATTCAATCATGTGAGTGAAGCCTGACAGATGTTATTCCTCTGTCCCAATGAGCCCACTCTTTATTTTGACTCACCTATTTGGCCTCTACTGCCAGAAATACTCACTAAACTAGAGCATCAAATGTGTATTATCTTAGAGCTTAAAGGCAAACAACCCCCTGTGTGAGCTACAGCAAAACACAGGAGCGTTTATCTTCTTCTTCTTCTCCTTTTGGCTGCTCCCTTGCACCCTCTTCCCTCACACCAACCTTCAACTTTCACAACATCCATGAACCTTCCCTGTGGTCTTCCTCTTCTCCTCCAGCCTGGCAGCTCCATCTTCAACATCCTTTGTCCAATATGTCCACCATCCCTCCTCTGAACATGTCCAAACCATCTCAGCCTTGCCTCTCTGACTGTATCACAGCAGTATTTATCTATTTTAGGAAATTCTTACAATCTAATGACTTTTTAAGGATGTAAAATGTCAAGCAAGAGGTCTTGATGTTCATGAACTGGTACTTATATGGTGCTTTTCTACTCTGAGCACCCAAACACTTCTTACTGCAAGCCTCATTCACCCATTCACACACACATTCGTACAGCCCTTTATTGTGTGCATATTTTTTAACCATCACGCACGCATTCACACTCCAATGGATGCATCAGGAGCACTTTGGGGTTCAGTGCCTTGCCCAAGGACACTTTGGCATGTAGACTGGAGAAGCCAGGGATCGAACAAAGTGGTTGTTAGTAGCTTTCAAACATGGTAAATGCAACTTTTTTCAAGTTTTAGACAGTTTCAATGTTTTACTGGCAGCAGAAGACAAGAGGAGAGGGATATGGTGGATGTCAGCTGTTTTCAAGGCTGTGGTGGTCCAGTCCAAAGAAAACTCATCTAATTAGCCAATCACAGGACTCCACCTGTCTCAGCATCAAACACACACCCATACACACTACTAAGGAGGAACCAGAAATGCAAACAAATAAAACACACAGTCAGAAGCCTGTATTATGAAGCAAGTTCAACATACCTGGGATTTATTTCTGTTGTCGGGCTTCACTTACACTAACACTGGAGACCTGAATAGGTGGTCACGGTTTATCAATCCAGCTACAAGCACGGTCCCATGAACGGGGTGGTGTTGGCAGCATCCGACCAATCACAAACATGGATAAGTCTACTGGCAGCAGAGTGGCTGATTTACAAAGGAAGATAAAACTGAGATATCAGAAAGCATGAAGAGACTAAACACAGAATACAGACTGAAATCAACACAGCTGCTGCAGATAAAACAGCAGCATGAGTGTGTGAGACATGAAACGCACTGCACAGTAACATAGTAAAAATATGTATGAATGTGTATACGCGATATATATGGAAAAGGTTTATTCTATTAATAAAATGTAGCCTAGTTGAAGCCAGTAAGGAAAGTCAGCAAACAAGACAACTGTTTGAGTTAACAGGGTATCGCAGCGCTGTCATGAAGACACAGGAGAATCGAACAGATTACCATTGTTATTCTATTAAATTCATGTTTAGATGTGCATAAGGCAGTTTTAATTTTTATTATATGTCAAACTTGCTTCATAGTACAGGGCTCAGGCCTGTAGGTAACTCTGTCCAAGGTCATCAAACAACCAGCTGCCAACACAAGCTCCAAACAAACACTAACATGGCCTCAGGTAATACTTTATTAACCAGCTAGATGAAACTTGCTTTGTCATGTCCGAGTCAACTTTGCCGCCATTTTGCTGCCCACAAAGACAGAAAAAAACTACAAATGCCACGGCAAAAACTACAACTAGAAAGACAGCGCTTAGTGCAGCTGCCGGGACAGCTCCACTCGGCTTGTTGATAAGAAAGGTAGGTGGGAGTCCAGTACTGGAAGTACTTTGATTTCAAGGTGGATGACCAAGAAGTGATAACAGATTCTCAAAAGCAATATGAAGACAGTGCAGTCGTGCTTTTCCGACCAAGACAGGAAGTACTGCTTTAGCCAAGCACCCAAAAGAGACCGGCATGCAGATCTGTTCATAGAATTCAAGGTTTTAATTCATACTATCGACATCTGAAGTTATTATCCTTCTTATGTTATCCTGAAATACGCGTTATCATTTAGTCTGAGTCAGCTGGCATTGCTGTTGTGGCTGCCCTTAAATTAATGTTTAACTTAAGGTGATGTAACTAATGTTATACCTCTTAGCATTATCATTAATGTGCTGATTTTCCATGAAAAATGATGCCATTCATAAGAATCACTGCAGCACCTATGCAAACTGTTACACTGCTAGCATATTAAATCACAGTACTGTATTCTGTTCTGCTTTTTCTGTTGCTTTTATTTATATTCAGATACTTTAAATAAAGGAGTCTATGTTCACGTGCATGGGATAATCTTTTTTCCCCCTTTTTAACCATGGTATTGAATTTGGTATGAAGAATGGTATCCTGACATCCCATACAACAATGCAAAATAACAGTAAAAAACATGTTTCTGCTGCACGTAAACATGAGCAACAGATTGCCGATTTTAGCTCACTTCATGGCTGCAGGTGGCAAGGCTATGGTTGGTTTCCTGAAGCTACTTTAAGTGCAAATTTGAGGTACTTTATAATTCAGTGTCATTTACTAATAGTAAGAAATACATGGATTAAAAACAGTTTTATTCTTTTAAAAAACGAGCAATGAGGAGGTCCCAATACATTATATAAGGAAGAATGTGTGTCCCATTGAAATTCTAATGAATAGTGTACTCTTGGTCCTCACACACAGCTCCCGGACAAAACCCCTCATTGTAGCGTTACACATGACAGAATCTCAACAACAAGAAGACGGCTGCGCTTCTGCCAACGAAGACAGTCCCTCTGAGAGGCCGTTCGCGCTGCATCCGGGAGCTCAGATCACTGGAGAGCAAACAAACTCAAGACTGATAAGAACTGTATCCTGATAATCATGTGTACACAGAACATGTAGAGTAGACTGAAAAGAGCTTGTATTACACGTTTTTTTCCTCCATCTGAAGTAGTAAAAGCTCTATAACTGCAAGGCCAAAATGAACAACTTACAGCTCATATATATCACAAGGCCACTGCATCGGAATTTGAAATAATAGAGGCTAACAGTCTTACAACAATAACTCCAGGACACTGATGCTGTTGAAATGGTTCTAAAAACAAAGCCTGACGTCCATTTTAATCACAGTCTTAGGCAGCCTTTGTAGAGATTTGGAAAGCCAACTGTGCCACGTGCAAAGTAGTGGGTCTTGTCTTAAGCCTGCTATCAGGACCGCTCCAGTGAAAACAGCACCGTAATGATCATCTATCTAAAGCACAGAAACTCCCTCTTCCAAGAATATTTCTAAGCACTGAATTCAGGCCTCTGTAAACTTTACACCAGTCGCTTTACTCACAGGAGAGGACCAGGACCCTCGTGATGATTTGAATTGGGACAAAACACACAGTCACATTTCACCTGCTGCAGAAAGGAGAAATGACAGCAGTCTTTGTCGCAGCTTGATGAGGGGGAAAAGGCTCAGAGGTCTGCTGATGCAGCTTGTTCCTCTCAGGGGCGTGTGAAAATGTAATCTTGGCACAGGCCTGGCTCTGCAAGGAGCTCGGTCAACAGGGATGTTGACACAGCTCCAGGAGCTCTGAACACTCAGTGAGACAAGTGGTCTGAAATTAGGTGTGTGTGTGTGTGTGTGTGTCTAGCTCAAATTCAGAGCAAGATACAAGAGCAAAAAGTGATTTAGAAATGGAAAAAAAAATTCCCCTAGTGGGAAAATACAGAAACCTTGAACCCCAGAGGAAGAGTACCCATGAAGTGTATACAGTTAGGTACATACATTTTTAGAGAATGACACAGTTTTATAATTATGTCTCTGTACACCACCACAGAGGACTTTAAATCAAACAGTTGGGATGTGACTGAAGTGCAGACTTTCAGTTTTAATTCAAAGGGTTTGGCATAAGAATTACATTAACTGTTTAGGAACTGCAGCCATTTTTTATATGTAATCCCCCATCTTCAGAGGCTCAAAAGTAATGGGACAAACTAACATGCTTTTCAGAGAAATTTACTTTCAGCTGCTTCCTTTACCCACAGCAGGCGATATGTGATTTGGCACACGACTGATGTCCTTCCTGATGTAACCCTCTCATTTATCCGGGCTTGGGACTAGCACGAGGAGTACACTTGCATGTGTCTCCTCCTGAACGCAAACCAGACAGTTTTCACATTTGAGGGTAAATGTGTAAACCTCAACATTATGGAAAAAATGCAAACTAGCATCATTTTAAATGTCAGGATTGCTTTTAAAACTTGGATGAAAATCCGCTGCAGTCAGTGACTGCCTGAATTCCAGAACCCATGGACATCACCAAATGGTGCGTTTCTTCCCTTGAGATGCTCTGCCAGGCTTTTACTGGAACCACCTTCTTGCTTGTCCGTGGCTCTCTCTGCCTTCAGTTTGGCCTCAGTCTCTGAAAAGCTGCTCTGCTGGGTTGACATGATGCGGCTGACTTTGGGCATTTCTTTGCCTTGAGAAACTCCAGGCAAAAGAGTTTTGAACAGGCCTCACCTGGCCATGACACTGCTCGTCAGTCAGCTGTCCCATTACTTTTAATCTTCTGAAAAATGGCTGCAATTTCTAAACAGTAAATACAATTTTTTTTTTGTCTCCAGTGGCCATGAGAGGAACTGCGAGTCTGAGAGACTAACCCTTATGATTTTATTATGGCATCATCAGGGTCTGCAGGACATGGAGATGGTCTGATATGAAACTGTTACAAAGCTGCATCATGGAAAATGCAGGATCCAGAGCCTTTGGTTTGACAATTTAAGCCACTCTCTGAAACAAATGTGCGATCACTGAGTGATTCAAGCGTCGTGCAATGATAACAATGAATCCAAAATCTTTAGTTTTTCTACTGGCACTTTGAGGCTGGCTCCAGAAGAGAGTCAATCCTCACAGATTAAATTTTCCAATAGAAATTTAAAGGTTTTGTTTCCTAATGTTCCCTTATTTAAAAAGGCATGATTTTTTTATCTTTTATTTTTTGACACAAATCAACAATTTAAGTTTTATTAAAGTTTAAAGTGTGGATGACTAGGTGTTGGTAGCTCTCTGTTAGGCCTTGTTCTCTGCTAAAGTGAGTCACTGAACTGGACCTCCCGCTGTGTTTGTGACTTTTGGAGCATTTTTAATGGAATTATCTGACAAACTGCTGTGTGATTAACTGTATCTCCATCCAATCCAAGAAATCTGTGCTGCAGTTTTAATTAATGTGCAGTCTTTACCTTGTGTGTTGCTTAGTGCTCATAAGATGTATCTGCTTCTGTGTAATGCACCCATACAGTTTATAGACGCATTTCTCTCACCATACTTGTCATCATTACCTGACAAATTGGTTCCCTGTCGTCTGAATTTGCCCACCAGAACACTGTAGGTTTCATAATGTTACTTCACAAAGCAATAGGTGACGTCACAGTGTCTATATCTGTCTTTTACACACAGTATAAGGCTGTGCATTAGGGTTAAATTATCATGTTCAACAAGCTGACATCTTCATTAGCCATATTTGTGTGATTAATAGTCAAAAAACAGACATTCATTTTCACTGGAATAAGAGAAAAGCTGCAACCTGATCATATTTAGCTCAATAAATCCCACCAATTCTCATGCATTTTGATGTTATTGACTAATTCATTCACTGTGTAATTGTTTTTGAGCTAAAATGGCTTATATCTAAAAAAACCAAAAACAAAAGCGTTCGTCTGATGCCGTGTTTGGGCCCGTCGCCTCACCAGCCCTGCTTGTAGCTCAGCTGAGAGACGAGGATGCTGCGCTCATGCTTGATTGCCTCTGTATCTCTGACCTACTTTCCCCATCATTCGCTCTCTCTGCGTTCTGGCCCAGCCTCCGGCAGACAGCACACACTGAGTCCACCTTCCTAATGTGGGCCCAGCCCTGCGGCGGAGGGGTTGAAGGTGGAGCCCGTTTCCATTTTACCCTCCATCTAAGCGCTGGAGGGGAAACATCTTGCAAGGCCGGTCTGCACACGGCACCACCCCGCCGCCTCACATCTACAAACACAAATGTTTGCAGTATTTCACCTCCAGGATGTCAGCCACGCCCTGCCCTGCTACCTTTCCACGCAGCCTCCTTTCAGTTTAAAGCCACTGAGTGCTCGTACAGCAAAATAATTATCACATAATCAATTCCAGACTGCTGGTTCCAGAGAAGTAAAAGACGAACCATGACATTTTTTGAGGTCACAATCCTGCAGTATGGAATTCAAAACATGAGGAACCGTTCTCTTATTTTTATAGTGCAGAGCGTTAAATAATCAGACACTCCAGCTGCTGCTGCATGTTCACATTGTAAGCTCAGGTCTCCTGGTGCAATGAACCAAACTCCTCAATCAGCATGGTGCCAATTAACTGTGTACAAGAATGCAGTTTAAATCCTGCTGTGGCATTTCTTCTTCTATTTAACAAGGCAGCACATTCAAAAACAGAGCTCTGAGTAGCTTCTTTGCAGCTTTGTCAGGACGGTTCCTTATTGTAAACGCAAATGAATGCGCGCTGATAAAACTGCTGAAACCTGACGAGCGATTTGAGGTTCGAGTAAGTCTGTTATTAATCAAATGTAGGGTTTTGATTTTTGACACATTTTGTAAAATAAAATGTCAAAAATAACTAACCAAAATGTGGGTAAGTTTCCAACTCTCAGGGTGACGTCTTCAAATTCCTGCCTTATCCAAAACCCAAAGGTGAGAAGCTGAAATCTGTGAAAATCTGCCCTTCTTTAAGAGAATGAAGACCATTTTCCTAAATTAATAACTCAGCTGACCTTTTCAACTCTAAAGTCCTAATCTGAGTAACTTTTAGAAAAGCTCCACTCTAGAGAAGTAATTGCAGTGTTGTTGTTGGTTCTGCCAGCCTAAGCTCCACGGGCAGGTCCGTCCAAGCTGAGGCTGGCTGGATGCGGTCACCTTTGGAATCGAGCCGACGTGAGGCAATAGCCTGTCAGTCTTTGCTAAATGGAGCGCTTCAGTGTGGGTTCATTTCATAATGTCTGACGCTTGAGGCCATGCTACTGAAGCTGACGATTCTATAGCGTCAGCAGTCAAACTGAGGAGAATGATTGATTCATTCTAAAAGGCCCGGGACTACTAACACCACCCTGCGTCTTTAAATACATTACACGAGTTAGGGTTTCTTTCAGCTCCTCTGGGATCTCTTGGGAAGTTGTACCATCGATGATCACTTTGTTATGGACAGAACTTCCACCTTTGTTCCTGAAGCAATGTACACGCTCTAGCCTTCATCAGGATGAAGATAGTCTCTGCATGCCTGAGTCAGTGGAAGGTGCGTCGAAGGAAAATATTTTGCAAGAAAAACTGAATGGAAGTAAGCAAGACAATGTGCACGAGTACCATTCAAAAATTTTTTTAAAAATGGAATAAGAGAAGTACAAAGTCCAGTCAAAGTTCTGCAACTCTGGCCTTCAAATGAAAACTGCACCTGACTTCATTTAGGCAGTCTTCCGGGTGTTCTCATCGTGTGCAGTGGCTCGTGTTTTTGGTCACTCCCTGGAATTCAAATTCTGACCACTTGAGCTGCAAACTTGATCACCTCTAATATGCCAAAGTAGCAACCCTGAAACTTTGACTTTACTTTGTGAAGGAGGGTGAGTTTGTAGGGAGGTGAATTTGGTGAGTGAGAACGATGCCAAGTGATGGTTGTGTTGGTGTGGCTGGAAAATTTCAACATTTTAAAATAAGTATGAGTCTGCCAAATTCTCTTCTTAAAATGCCCCATGATGTTACAGTGGAACTCCCAGGTGACCGTCATGATGCTCAGGAACAAATTCTTGGCGCATGGGCCTCATGAATATGTTCAAAAAGGTTATACACCTGACCTAACTGGCTGCCTTTGAGCTTAGGAGAAAAGATATAAAGCATATATTTTTGCTACATTTTGAATGGTAATATTGTAACAACGTAAGAATACAAAATATCTCGATCTTGTAATATAAAGCGCAAGTACAAGTTGAACTTTTGAACTTGTTAACACTAGATTAATAAAAATCGATAGCTTTTTCAGTCCACCTATGTAGCTTATATTTACTTTCAAAGTGTTCGGTTGCCGAAGGGGCTGCATAACTTTTGTTGTACAAGCTGCACAGTTCAAAATACATGTAATAGTACAGTGATCCACACATGCTTGCTTTCAGTTAAGCAGGACTAGACTGTCGTACGAATAGTTTGTCATTTACGAGAGGTTAAAACCTGCCCGTGTTGGTCAGTCTGCCTGCTTAACAATCCCATTTTGCAGCAATAAAAATGACTGAAGTGAGAGAAACAGACTGGAAATTTTATCTTATTAGATAAAGACATACAGTATTTTGCAGTTAAAAAAGGTGACAAATCACAATATATCGCAATATGTTATTGCAATGCTCAGCATATTGTAAAATGTTTAAAATCGCAAAATATCCTGTTGTGAGTTAATTATCGTTATAATATCTCATCCTGGGGTCTCTGGCGATTGCCACCTCTATTTAGACATTCAGACTCTTCCGGCTGAAAACTGCTGTCATCTAGCAGTGATGATTCTCAGGAAACAACTCAAGTCAGTTTGAGACGTTCCTGGACATTTGCTCGCTGCACAAGTTTAAGGTTTGTTGTGAAATTGTAGACTCACAAGGTTAGGAGGTAGGAACGTGAACTGAAAGCAGTCCAGAGATGCACAAGGAAACCGCCCTGAAGGGGAGTTTGGGCAACTTTAAATCAGGAATGGTTTTGGCTTCACATGGGTGGGGTTACGTAACTTTTAATTGCGCCTTGTGCTTGCATCCTTTACTTCTGTATAACTGCTAATACATTAATGCAAAAATGCTTAATTACAGGTAAAAGTCCAGTCAGCGTCTGACAGTATTTGCAGGAATTACACAAAAACCTGTAGTACTCCCACGAATGTCGGTATAACAGTGTGTACGAGGAATAGTTCGTATTGTGCTTTATATACAGAATGTAAGTGTTGGGCTCCACTAAAAAGTCACACAAAAAATGTGAGGGTTTGTGAGATGACTGATGGGTGAATTCTGCTGCACAAATCTGTATATGTTTCATTGGCTTGTGAAGATGATTTTACTTCTTTGGCCTTAAACAACTATTTAAATGAAAACATCTGAAAGGTTTTGAGGGGAAATGTCTCTTTGGTGAAAACAAGAAACCGCAACTATGGTGAGACAGAGAAGAATGGTTGGGAGGCAGAGTGTTGGATTATTTATAAGATGATCTTTTTTGTGGAAAAAAAACATTTCCTTCTGAGATGTAGTGGAGTAAGTAAACTTTAGGTTTAGGTACAGGAAAATATTTCTAAATATGTCATAGTGATGCCATCAAGGTTAGCTCAGCCTGGTCTCTTCTCTTTAACAGGAAGCTTCGCAAACTGGTTACAAAACCATGTTTCTCTACCAGGGAGGATGGGCTGATTTTAAGAAGCCAGAGAGTGGGTTTGATTCCTGAGGGACTGAAAGTCATGATGGGCATTTCTCAATATGTGTTCTTGCGTGCGCTTGTGTTCGTGTGGACTCGTAACACGACATCAGCCGCAGCCAAGTCCAGTTCCTTTTCAAAGTATGCATCAAGTACACTCGAAATGCCTGCATGTGTTCTTGTGCCACCCATTTTCTCAAGGACCCATCCAGACAGCCAAGTATCCCAGAATACATTTCACATGAATAGTATATCCAGCATGTATATGTTACCGAAAAGTTTGCTGATTAATCAACTAATATCTAAACCAATATAGTGACTTCCAGTTCCTAACTGCCATTCAGTGTAAAAATAATGAACAAAGTTCCTAAATTATTTCAGATTAATGGCCTTTTTTTACAGGCACTTATCTTGCCACAGTGAATATAGCAAAGTTTCATTCAAATGCACCTAGCAGCCACTTTATTAGGCATGCCTGTCTGACATAATTATCTAATTATTCAATCACATGGCAACAACTAAATATATTTAGGTATGGAGACGTGGTCAGAGAATGGTCTGGGAATGAGAAAATATCCAGTGAGTGACAGTTCTATAGGGGAAAATCCCTTGTTGATGCCAGGGGTCAGAGGAGAACGGCAAGAATAAGTTATAACTAAGGTAACCAGATGGGCTACAGCAGCAGAGGACCACACTGGGTGCCATTCCTGTCAGCTAAGAGCTACAATTAACATGAGCTCACCAAAATTGGACAACAGAAGATTGGAAAAATGTTGCCAAGTCTGATGAGTCTCAAATTCTGGTGCGATTCAGATGGTAGGGTCAGAATTTGGTGAATGAACAACAGGAAAGCATGGATCCATCCTGCTTTGTATCAGCGGTTCAGCCTGGTGGTGGTGTAACGGTGTGAAGGATATGTCCTTCCACACTTTGGGTCCCATAGTGCCATCTGAGTACTGCTAGTGACCAAGACTGCCCCTTTATGAGCACAGCGTACCCATCTTCTGACGGCTGCTTCCAGGAAGATAATACACCATATCACAAAGCTCAGATTATCTCAAACTGGTTTCTTCAACATGATAATGAGTTTACTGTACTCAAACGGCCTCCACAGTCGCCACATCTCAATCCAGCAGAGCACCTTTGGAATGTAGTGGAACGGGAGGCCGACAAATCTGCAGCAACTGTGTTAGGCTATCATGTCATAATGGACCAAACTTGAATTGTTGAATCAGTGCCTGGTAAGTCTATAAATCTGGCTTACATGGCTGCTGGCTGCATGAAGGAACACGGGCGCTTGGGTGCAGATTAATCTGCATTGGTAATCTGGCAGAGGCTTTAAACTGGATGCCCTTCCTAGCACAACCCACTATAACGAGAGGAGCTTGTGCCCCCACCTGGAATCAAACAAGGAACTTTTTTGCTTGTAAGGCAAATGTGCAAACCAGTACACTACACAGACACACTATAAATATTAATAATAGTATAAATAAGGATAAAAAGGAAAAGTAAACCCTGAAGATGAGCTGTGACATCATTAACTGTGACATCATTGTCCCAGCTGGGCACTGCATCCTTCTATCCTCAGAAGTACGAAATCCTGAGTGAGGTTGCCAAGTATGAACTCTGGGTACTCAGTACTGAGAAACACCTGATATCTTTGGTTCTGCTGCATCGCTTCATGTTCACAATTGATACGTGTCTGTGCTGCTCCAGGCACCTGGATTTTCTGCCACCATATGGTATAAAAACATAAAGCACCAAAAATGCACCATAAAATGATCATTATTACAGTACAGAGTCTGAATCACAGCTAGCTTTAGCTCAAGCCAATGTTATTTTACTACATGTATTATGGTTACTCATGGCCAGATTCAGTCTGTGAGGGGCCCCAGAGCAAACATTACTTCTGGACTCTTATTAGCCCATGCTTCATGATTTCATGGTTTCCCCAAGTAAATTAATCAACTAATCAACTGGCTGATTTGGAGAAACAAGCAGCCAGCCTGTAGCAGCTTCTCATTTGCAAATGCTTGGTTGTTTTCACAGCTTTTCCTACATCTGTTTCTCAGACCAAACAACATTTGAACATTGGGAACACTGATGTGCAAAAAACACCTTTGGCTGCTACCTTGTATTTTCCCAAGGGGTTGCCACCGCTGGATGAATCCAGCCATCAAAGTTTTTATGCTGGATGCCCGTCCTGATGCAGCTCTCTCATGGTGGGAGGGGTTATGTCAATGCTGATGTGCATATTCACTACTTTCTGACATTATGCATGCTGCACAGTTACATAACTAATTAAAGGCAATAACTGTCGTAGGTACTGATGATGAAGTGCTGCATCTGCCCGTATCCATGACAATGAGACATCTGCATATAGCTTTAGAACTTCTACATGGTGTAAACACTGTATGCACAACCTGAATGCTTTACCACTGTGACAGTATTGCACAACTAATTGTATCTTAATTGCATCTTATATTCTGGTTACACTCCACCATTTTGTACATAGTACGTGTTTTACTTTATTTTGTTGAATTTTTTAAATTTATGCACGTTGTGTGAAGGGAACAATGTCATTGCTCAGTGTAACTGCTTTGTTTTTGCTGTGTTTATGACAATAAACTTCTTGAATCTTGAAGGGAACCACTGGTGTCAGCCTTTTAACGTGCACTGTGATGAATACATGAAACATTTCCCCTGTTTCCCTGTGTGAAACACAATTTTTACAACCTCACGCCATTGTCTGGTCCATCAGTGGTTGACATTGTGCTTCACATTTCCAGCAAATGTGCTATTAATGAATTATGCGTGATAAGAAACGGACCTGAGACCGCTGCCTGGAGGTGCGGGCAAACGGTTGCCAGCTTTGTTCCACCACCATGATAACCGACAAGCTCAGAGGCCCATCAGAAGCCCAGACACAGAGCAGACAATCTGATATTCTGGATATTTTGGACACAGATGCTTCTTGGCCAATCTGGACGTGTCCAGCAGTTCTTTGGAGGGGAGCGTCCCCTCTCAGACCTCCCTGTGTGCCCACCAGCAGGTCTCTACAGTACCACTTCATGCCAGAGCGCTGCAGAAACTTGCCGGAGGAGGTCTGAGCCTATCCTA
>VUQH01033391.1:0-17181 GCA_015106775.1 Etroplus canarensis | reverse complement strand
TATGGGTTTTTTTTTTTTTTTTTTTTTTTTTGGTGGAGCATAGCCATAATTTTTATCCAATCATGCCAATCATGAATCATCCAGCTAATCAGCAAACCTATATTCCCCTCTCAATGTATCTTAATTTAAGCAACATGTCTCAACCACTAAGTAAAATCTCATTTTAAAAAATTAATAGTGAACTATCTCTAATACCAAAGCCTCAGCATTGATTTTATGAGCGGTGTCAGCTTGTTTGGTGATGCAGAAAGCATAGCAGCTAGACATTCGCAGTTCACTTTCTGTGTGGACACACTGGAGTTTTGGCAGCAGGCAGTGCCCTTTCACCTATCACTCCTCTCCACCTGCAGCAGAGCTTCACAAACACTCATGAGAGCAGAATCAAACCTGGCCCGCCCCTCCTTCCTCCATCCTCCTTTCCGCCCTCGGCTTCACACACAGTGGACAGTACCAACAAGCTTTTGTTGCCAAAGCAGAAACAAAGAAGGTGGCCTGCACAACACGAAGCTGGTTTTGTTTACCAAGAATGAGGCAATCTCAGCCTGCACGTATAAAGACTGTATCCTTATATTAGTTTGCCTTCATTAGCATTTCCGGCCTAACCAGTATTAACAAAACTACCCCTATAACCTTGATCATATGAGACTGCACAATGTGACAGCCTGAAAGCCCTCTGATATGCACTACCATGTTACCCACCACATCCGCCAAGCATGAAACTAGGCATTTAATATTTCCTGTCACTCAACCACACAAAAAGATATTTCACTAATATCCAGTCCTTGCATTAGATATTTTTGAACTTTTAGGCATATTGGGAGCCAATATATGAGGGACTTGCTAGCAAACATTCATCAAAACTGATATTTTTTTTTTTTGTTAAATACTGTGTATACAGAAGTTACAGAGCAACATTAGAATTCATCTGGAGTTCTGTTTCTGGCCAATATCATTTTCTTTTATTTACTTTCAAATGTGACCAATTTCACATCATCTACTTGCCTTCACATTGTTATAATAATTTTGATAATAGCCAGTTAAATGAGAATTGATTTGAATTTGGCACACAGTGAGTCATTACCTGACTGCCAATGCGTCTTGCTACACAGAACATCCAGGAAGTTAAGAAACTGTAAAAGAACTCAAGCATCTGTTACAGGCTATGAACGCAGTTAGAGTGTAAATGGTAAATGGACTGTTGCTTATATAGCGCTTTTCTACTCTAATTGAGCACTCAAAGCTCTTTTTACGACAAGCCTCATTCACCCATCCACACACACACACACACACACACACACACACACACACACACACATTCATACAGCAATTTGGGGTTCAGTGTCCAAGACCATGTTAGGGAGCAGGCATTAATATAGGCACAAAAACTGTGTGCCAGGAGCTTCATAGCATGGGTTTCTATGGCTGAGCAGCTGTGTGCAAGCCTTACATCCACCACAAAGTCAAGCGTTGGATGGAATGGTGTAAAGCACACTGCCACTGCAATAGTGGAAGCATATTCTGTGGAGTGTAGAATCACACTTTTGTAGAAGCTATGGGGGGGGCACAACAAATTCATCCATCAACTTAAATTTTCTGAACTTACTTAAAGAGATAAAAGTTCCTCCTTATGTAATCAGCCCCCACCCCTCAATAACACCAAGCTGCCTGTTATCTTCTCTTTCTTTCCCCCTTCACCTCCTGGAGGTGAGATCACTCTCTTTCTACTCTGACCCCAGTGAGGAGACATCCTCCCTTTCTTTCTTCCACCTCTGGAGAGGTAACACTGGTCTTGTCCATGCTCTGAGGCCAGAGGCCTTCTCCAGACTCTTACACTCCTTCATCTGGCAGCCTGATGGGTTTAGCCAGCGCCAGGAGAATGTTACCTGCCTGACTGTATTGTCAACTGTAAGGTTTGGTGGAGGAGGGATTATGCTATGGGGCTGTTTCTCGGGGGTTGGCCTGGGTCCCTTAGTTCCAGTCAAGGGAAACTTAATGCTTCAGCTTGCCAAGACAATTTGGATAATTCTATACTTCCAACTTTGTGGAGACAGTTTGGGGAAGGCCCGTTTCTGTTCTAGCATGACTGTGCCTAAGTGCATGACGTAAGATCCATAAAGGCATGATTGGATGAATCAGTATTCAGAATACTTTATTAATCCCAGGGGGGAAACCACATGAGTTGGTTGTGAAAGAACTTGAATAGTCCACAGAGGCCTGATCACAATCCCATCCAACACATCTGGGATAAACTAGAACAGAGATTGCAAGCCAGGGTCCTCTCATCAAACATCAGTGTAGGAACTCACAAATGCTAAGAGACACTCCAAAATCTTCGAGAAAATCTTCCTAGAAAAGTGGAAGTTTTCAGAGCTGCAATGGGGGGACCAACTTCATATCAATGCCAATGGATTTAGAATGGGATTCCATTAAAGCTCACTTTAACGTGTAGGTGGCCAAATACTTTTGTCCATATAGCGAATGAACCAAAATTTAATGGTTCCTTCATCTCTCCAACAAGTTTCTTGAAATATGGGGAGGTTCAACCTTTTTATCTAATCTTGATGATGCATAAACAGCACTAAAATATTTGGCTCCCTAGGCAGAGAAATAAAGAGAATAAGAGTATTTTTTAAGGAGTCCCCCATGCCATCTACTGTACAAAGTTGAGAGGGAACAGTTTAACCAACAGTGAATAAGCCTGGCAATGCAGAAAGCAGAGCGAATATTCAGGAGAACCTGTGGGCCTGATGTCGACCTTTACAGGACGAGACTACAAAGACTAAATGCACTGCAGGTGGGAAGGACACTCTGCTACAAAAGAAATACTCTCTTTTATGCTTTTATATAAACAAGCATACACAGCTACCAAAACAAACTGACAAAAGGACAGAGCTGCAGGAAGACTTGCATATTTTATACAGAGAAATTCAAAGATTAAAGTGCAAGGGTGCACATAGAAGCCCATCCCAAAGGTTGAGTAATGAAGCTCCCAGCAGTACAGGCCAAGAAAAACTCTGTGGCATTCACATACTTGTATGTGGCCTATGCTACTAGACCTCAAGGCTTAGCTATGAAAACACCACAAGTTCAAGCACACAAACATAAATGTTAAAGTTATTCTGCTACTTCTGTCAACAATTTCTTCACTAACTACCATGGTTATGCCTAACCAAAGTGGATTTTGTCATGATTTCCACATTAAAAGTTATCCATAAGTTGTACTAAAGGAGAAATGGCAAACGTATTCACACAGCAGGATATTAATTCTCTTTGAAGGCTTTGTGGTGGAGTGTTTATCATTACACTGAGATGGATGAAAGGAAACTTTTAAAAGTAGGAACAAATTGGTTGCTAAGATGCCATGAGTAAACGTTTACAGTAAAATAGGAAGAGAAACCATGTACATCAAGAGCACAAACACCTTACCCCTTCCCAGTCATTGTCATCCTGTGTTCCACCAGGCACTCTACCTCCCATTGTTTCTCTATCATCTCTGTTTTTTTCCTGGCAGCTACTGAGAATATAATTTGTAGTAATGAAATCTTACTTTTCACTGCTGTAGTCAAACAGAGAGAACACAGTTACTGAGAAACAGATTTAACTAGAATCCCTTTTCTAATAGCCTTTCGTTTTTAAAAAACCCCACTGCTCTTACGGTTAAAATCTCACTTCTTCACAGTTGGCATCCTGTCATCTACAGAATGAAATGGCATCAAACCTAACAGGCAATTTAACTTCACTTACTTTATCATTCCACGTTGCTCACTAAGTAATGAGTTGAACAATGAATGCAAATCACAATCCTGTCTTAAACAATCTTTTTCTGACGAAACCTCTCATTGTCCTTTCTTATGATTCTCAATATTCCCAACTGATAATGATTCATGCAAGGTATCTGAATTGCTTTAAATGAATTATAACAAGTTTGCAGGTACTGTAGTTAAAGGAGCTGATGTTGACAGTGCTTAGTAGTTCAAGAAACACTCCTGCGCTCATTTCTAGCTTGCAGCCATCAAAGTTACAGACGTTACCCACTAGCTCAATAATGAAAGCTCAATCTATAGCTGACTTTTTTCAGCTTTTTTTCCCCAAAAAGTAATGTTGCAAAAGGAATTTCAGTTCTACAACTGGTGGTTACATCTGCAACGTTGTGCTAAAAAGCTCGGATTAACTGCTATGGGTCCGCTGTCCAACCAGATCACCCTCTCGTGTTGATGATCCATTCAGAGAACATTAGTTACAGTAGTACATTATTTTAATGACAGAAAGTTGATAATACTTCTTTAGTGTTTTAACCCTGTGCAGCTTCTTACCTAGCATCTCATTCTCAAATGTGTTTTCAAATTCACCGTTCCAAAAAAGGTAACTATGGTTAGAATTAAGCTGTGTGTTTGGCAAATGTAACGATATTTTAGGTTATTTTCTGAGGAGTTTTGCTGGGATTTCAGGGTGTCAGTTTGGCTAAATCCAATAAAGAGAAAGACCGCTTAAACTCAGACAGCACCCAGGATTGATTGTCAGACAGCAAGGGGTAGCACAGAACTCTGGGCCCTATACATAAGCTGTGGGCCACCTTCCCTTTCTTAAGTCACATCTCTCACATGTCTTTTACATTTTTTTAACAAATATTTTAACTGACAGATGTACACAACAATCTGTAGTCTAATAGGATAACCAATGCTAAAGTGTTCAAATACCACATTTAATAATCTATGACATGTCCATAAATCTGCACAGTTTGTAATCTTCCCACATACTGTGGTCTACAAATGATTAAATGAGTTTTGCTTGGAGTATCAAGCTTAAGATTATTTTCTTCATCTTTAAGTATTTACAATTCTCGTGGAATTTATTTAAACAAAGTTAAGAATGCTATCTTAGTTTCTAACAACTGCACTGAAAATGCTTATTATACTGTGTAATAAAGACAATTTACCACATTTTATTTGCAGAAAGACAAAAAGAATTAGCTTTCTGAACCTACGCTGTAATGGATCAAAAACACCAAGGCCAAAAAATGTGAACAATTTAAATTTAACAGATCTGGCCTTTCCTCATCCATCCCATCACCCTCAGGACAACCTTCATTTTCTTTGCTCTCTTCACTTCTATCATTTTCTGTCACATCTTGCTCACCATTTGTTCCACAGACAGACCCTTCAAAAAGAATGAAGCTCACATGACTGACATTAAACTCTAAACCTGCTGACAGCCTGATTACGTTTTCAGCCTTTTTGGAAAAATGTCACATCAGAGGTCAAACCATATCATCTTGATGACTTAAATTAAAATGAGCGCTCAAACTTTGTAGTTTATGAAACTATAACACTATTATTACTGTACTTCGGTTAAGTAGGCTTAATGACTTCCCTCACTTTGCTTTTCCTCCCAGTCTTTTCTTTCTTTACATCTTGATTTTCTGGGGAGAGACACATGACTCAGTGCTCAAGGGCCTCTCCTTGTATTGGGGCCTTGGGTACTCAGTCCCACCTCCTTCCAATAGGAAAAGACTGTGCAGAACACACATTACGCATTAGACCCAATATGCTCAAACTGTACTTGAAGCTTATACAAAATAAAAACACTGATGTTCCACTCTTTATGCTTTGGCTTAGAGACACCATCCTCCAAACTCTATACGTGTGGAATATCACTCCTACTACACATTCAAGCTCGATGCCAAGTCGATGAGCTATGAATGAACACAGTTTGGGGGTGGGGGTTTGCAAAATATTGGTTTGTGACTCCTAAAGTATACATATGGTTCAATTATAATGTTAATGCAACATTTGCATCTCTGTAAACTGCACTCAATGGACTCTTGACATGTTCATCTGTCTTTTTCTCAGGGCCAACTGCTGTACAGCAAACTATGTTCTGGCTGACCTCGTCACCCAGCATCTGTCTTACTCAACTCACTCCAGTCAGGCCTGAATCTCTCTTCCCTCGCTCCCTGCTCTCAGGATCTCAGTGTTTATATATAAGAATAACAGTGCTCAAAATTCTCACAGTTCAAATCCAAATAACTTTTCCATATATTTTACATTCCAGTCACCTATCGACACTTTACAATAACACAATACAAAACATTAGTCTTGAGCATTTGAACTTTGCATGCTCACACACGGGAATTTAGTTTCCTGTGTTGACAAGATCTAAAATTAGAGAAAAACAGCACATTCTTTTCCTGCTCCAATTTCATACAGTTACCCGTGTTAACATGTGACAATGTTCAGCAATGTATGGAATTACACCATGCATTACTTCTTCCACCAAGGAAGAGCCTCAGAGAGACATCTGAGGCAGTCCCTGAAATCTGGTGTACTGATAGGAATTAGGCCTGGGAAAAACTTATGACATTTTGTTCATCATGTCCATCTGAGATTTGTGGTATATACTAAAGGAAGTCAAGAAACAAAATGCCCTCAGAGCTACGTGCTCTCTAGGTTTGATCATAACTAGTGTCACCAGCAACTTAATTTTGTTACACAAATATACTGTCATTCGAGCTCAGAATCTCTTTTCCTTCTCTTTTAGCACCATGGGTAAAAAGAATATTTTCAGGCAAGAGCAACAGACTTTGCCATTTGCTTGTGTTTGTTTTAGCTTCACTGTTTACCATGAAAACCCTTGCTGCTTGGGTAACTGTATGGAAACAGGGGTCCATATAATATAGGCTTGCAGTTTTAAATTGATTTGGTTACATCAGCTCCAACATTTACATGTACTTTGTAATTTATTTACAGGTTAAAGTGAGTCCTAAACAGCCATGTATATCAGCATTCAGCGCACAGTTAAAACCCAATATAATGTTTACAATTACATTATAGTGAATTGCAAATCATTTAGTAAATTTATACCATACTGAATAGGTTCAAACTACTAAAGCTTGTTTCTTTAAAATAGGTTAAAGTCAATATCACAAACTAAGACAAATAAAAAATACATTGCAGAATCTATCTGTAGGACTTTACATACATCTGACTTCCTAATCCAATCAGCAGTGTCAACCCTTGCTGTCTCTTACCTTGCTTCCCTCCGACGACGTACACAGACCTCCAGTTAAATTCCGACCAAGAGACATTTTGTTTGTATACCAACAAACGTAAGTGCACAGACAATGTGGAATAAACCCAGACGTGCAGGCACACAAAGGGAGTGAAAGAAAAGTCAAAAATCAGAGATGGATTCCAAAGAGACATAGCCTGTTGTAGGAGAGAAAAGAGTCTTAACCAGATTGTGTTAATCCTCTTAGTCTCAAAGCATACACTGACACTGGATGTCCGACTAATCACTCTGACTGGCTGACTGCTTAAATGAGTGGCTGCTTATTTGGGGAAACACCGGCAGGTTCAAGTCACTGGAAAGAGGTGAGAGCTAAACATGAAACTAAAGCAAACACTAATGCAATGTGTGACAGATGATCCAAGTTCAAGGAACAGGCCCTCATAGTATAAACCCACATGCCAAACAACAATTGTGTCAGCATGTAATACGCAGACTGTAACTTGACTGGTCAAAATAAGTGATTACATTTGGAATATATAGAAATACAACATTTTAAATTCTGTTCAGTCTATTCCGTAACCATTTACAGAACAATCCAAGATAAAACTGTTAAAATGAGTACACTCAATGAGAACATTCACACCAATGTGTGCCAGCTGAGTCACTGTTTTCTTGAAACAACATAGCTCAAAATACAAAACATCCTCATTTTTACCTGTCTGTTCTTGTCTGTAGAACACCGTAAATGCCCAAATGCTCCAAGCATCATAAAAAAAAACATTTAACTCAAGGAAACAACAGGATTTGGAGTCACCTATTGGTTTCCATCAGTTTTTAGTAACATTTAAAAGGGACAACCTTGAAAACTGCTGGTTGTCTGAAAGTACTTGTTGCAGGGTAATAGAGATGAAAACGTAGACAAAATTGTGGGATTTCACCCCCCCCAGTCAAATACATAAAACAATGATTTGCTTTGAGAATCAGGAGTAGCCCTAAACAGCATGAGACAGTATCACAACTGTTATTGCACGATCTATTGCATAAGATGAACAAAGTGACCACAGTCGACCTTTAAATGTTTACCACATTCAGTTAGGCACTTTAGAACAGAATAAAACAGTTATGATCTTACATGGGTCCCCAAGAAATTCAGTAACATACTATACAGAAATAATTTAAAGTACTGACACAGTCTAAAGTTTAATCTTCAGTTTAGTCTAAATTGCATACTTCTCATATGTAACTTCATAGTATTTGTGTAACACCTGCCACAAGTGATAAGTACCTTTCGGCTGCTTCCTTGTATTCTCCACCAAGGGGTCACCACAGCGGATTAATCCGCATTGGTAATTTGGCAGAGGTTTTATGCCAGATGCCCTTCCTGACGCAAACCTCCATGGTGAGAGGGGCTTGTGTCCCCACCTGGAATCGAACTAGGGACCTTTCGCTTCAAAGGTGAATGCGCAAAACCACTACACCACCGGGGACACTTGCCACAAGTGATAAGTAAAATAATTTTTTAAATACTCCAGTCCAGAAGAGATGCCATACAGTAAAACAGAGAGTGACTAGTACTCCTCATAACAGAGTGTAGTGCCCGTTAAAAAAGATATTTAACAATCAGTTTCTTATCGTAATAAAATAACTTAATAGTAGGTGAACCTTAATGTTTCTCCTTATTTTCTGTCTTAAATATACTATTTCTCAAATCAAATATGGACAAATTTTCCAATAATGAGTTCAGCATGTTTGCTAAGCCCCGTGAGTCAAATACTCACACTTCAGACTACTCTAAATGCTCAATTTCAGATTCTTTTTCTCTTTCAGATATTCGTGATGCTTAAGAGTAAAGATATCCCTAATATGGTCATCTGAGGCACACATCTCTGACTGTGAGTACAGTGAATGCATCCACCTTCTGTTCTGTTTGCAAGGGACAGCCAATGGAACATGGAATTAGCAGAGGTAACAAAAAAATAGAGACCTGGAACTGAGCATGAAAAGGCTCTTTAAACACACATCACAGCATACATGACACACACATTTGAACCTTTACCTAGTTTCAAAACTGATCATATGTACCATTCACATGTGGGCATGTCAGAAAGTTCTGGTTATTTAGCCACAAAGCTTGTGGAGGTTGTTGTTGGCTTAATAATTTTGACGATTTCTGATAGCAATCATGTGGCACTGTGAGTGCAGAGAGCAGAAAAATTCACTCTCTCTCACTGATCACTTTTAATAGCGTGCCACCTCTCACCACAGTATTTTAACAGAATATTATGAAAAATTTAACGCAATGAAAAATAACCAAGTTGAATACTTAACCATAACTTTTTATTTTGATCAGAGAATATAAGAAAAAAAAAAAATCAGTCTGACAGAAGCTTGTGTCACATATATTAATTACCTTCTGTTGTAAAACAAAAAGCAAAAGTAAAAACAAAAGTGGGGCCTGGCCACTGTTAGAGGAAATGCATTACCTGACACTAAAAAGCCTTCAACAAATTTTGTAAAAAAAAAAAATGAACATTAGATTGTTTATCAGAATACTTTATTAAGGGGGGGGTGTTGTATTGTGTTGTGCATAGACGCTCAGTTAAATATAAAATTGAAAGGTAGGAAGGAGGCAGGAAAAATTATGATTAAAATAAACAAATCTGCCCATATGAATTTCAATATGTAACATAAATAACTCTAAAGTTAAACACTGTACACAGTATGTAATATATACACAATATGAAGATATACAATACGAAACTGTGTAGGAGTCACAGGGAGAAATAAAACAGTTTGATGGCCACAGGTAGGAATGATTTCCTGTGGTGTTCTGTGGTGCATCGTGGTGGAATGAGTCTGCTGCTGGACGTGTTCCTGTATTTGTCCAGCACGGCATGGAGAGGGTGTGAAGGATTGTCCAATATTGTCCTCAACTTGGACAGGATCCTCCTCTCTGCCACCACTGTCAGAGAATCAAGCTCCACACCCACGACTTTAATGGCCTTGTGGATCAGTTTGTTGAGTCTGCTGGTGTCCGCTACTCTCAGTCTGCCGCCCCAGCACACAACAGCATAGAGGATGGTTTAGTCATGATGAGTCAAATGATGGTGAAATTGGCCTAACAAAGAATCACTATTCCAATGTCTTTATCCTACGTTATCTCCAGAAGTGCCCTCTGTAAACTAAACACAGCCAAACCAAATAAACACGTTTTCATGTGATGCAGGAGTGTCCTGTTGACCGAAACAGAGCTGGTCTAGTTTAACAAAGCTTTGTAGCCATTTAATCCTCCAGTTAATGCAGTTTGCTGAGCATAAAACATGGTTAGTCCTCATTTGAACAAAGTTCACTCAAACTTTACTGCCCCGAAGGGAAATGCTGAGGAGATATGCATACTTTATCTCTATGTGTGAGCTGTTTGTTTTTGGGGGGGGTTTACAGTTGACTAACAAACCTGTTGTAAATGATTTGACTGCTCCATACAGTACATCATTCATACACATGCATAGGCAAACACAGGGCAGAATGCAACAGTCGTCAGCAGCTGCCTGTTTGGCCTGCATAGACATAAATGGGTGTAAAAATCGATGCAAGAAATTCAGTGTCAATGAAAGGACATGAAAGAGAAAAAAGGAGAATTGAAAGCAAACATTTTTAATACAGGATACATTATACTACCCTTTCCTAGCATTCTTGAAAGAAGTGTTGGACATAGTGACACTTCACATTTTAAGTTCACATGAAACTTGCAACAAACAACTGCTTATTTACTTAACCAGCAATTACACTGAAACACAATCATTCATTTGGAGCAAAGCTTTTAGCTACTAAACAAGCTGTTTTGTCCACTATCTAGAATTCTGTGCTAAGCAGGTAGCATACAGAGGATTTTCAGAGCTTTATCACTGAATCCAGCTGCATGCTGTGGGTGAAAAATGAACTAATGCTCGCTATAAATGTCCATACTACCAAAATGAGCTGCAGGCACAGTAATAATTCTCTGTGAAGCCTCTTTCACAATGCCACAGTCATTAACTAGCTCACACTTTTTTTTAAAAAAAAAAATACAGTCACTCTATGATAATTTTAAAAAGAAGTCTTCTTTGTTGAAGCTGGCATCTGCAGTGTAATGGCACAGCACTACTGAGGAAGCCATTCAATTTATGTTGGTGCTCACTCTGTGTACTGAAGATAATCCACACAATTGCTGAGTAACTACAATAAACATGTGCAGTCTTTATCAACACAGAAAATGTAAACCTGGTATGTGGGAAGAATAGCCAAAGCTCTCATTCTTGTTGTTTCTTGATCTAAGCCACAGTGATCTACCCACACCATATATTAGGGGAATACTTGTTTCAAGTGTCAAATTAAAAGCCTCACAGTTAGTGCTAAATACCAAAGGATAAGAAATATTTGTTCAGGAAGGATATTTGTTATTGCAGCAACAAATAACCAAGCAAGACAAACCAATTAAAAATGAACAACTGGGAATACCCACACTCTGCTATGCCAATAGGACAGGCAAAAATAGAAAACATAGGAAACACGGGATTTATGATTATGAGAGGATATAAACGCAGCAGGACATATAAAGACCAGAAATACACAATGATCAACACCACTGACAGATTACATACTCATTGAAGCAGTGTGTAAAGACTATGTGGACAGCAGCTTTGGATATCTATGATTTATAACAGCTCTAAAAGCAGGAAAAGCACAGACTAATGCTTTAGGTCATGTTCAAAGATTTTGCAAGGGAATTTTTGCTAAGCTTATATGTTTGTTAAATGAAATAAGCTAAAGTGGACCTACTATGCTTTGCTCATATGTTACACTTGCATATAGACCATTACAATGGTGGATCCTCATATTAAAAACACCCAAAGTTTCAAATAATGAAGTTAGCAAATCTATTAGCAGCAACTGTGAGTCAAAAGCTCAGACCACAGACTGCTCTAAATACACTGTTTCAGATAGTTGTGTAAAATATGAAGAGCAACCATCCTTAATGTGGTAATCTCAGGCACTCAGCCCCACCTCTGTTTATAAGAGGAAGCCAATCAGAAATCAAGTTACTTAAAAGGAGGGTGCCCTTAAAAGGAGAAATACTAAAAAGGCTTATTTCAGACAAAGAAAGAACTAATGAGCTGCACCAACACCCAAATAAATCATTTTGAAATGAGAATACTGCAAAGCTACTCTAGGAGAATCCAAGAATAAAAATATACTGACAGAAATGAGCACAATAGGTACATTTTAAATTTAAAATAATCAGATTGCTGTTGCAGCAGGCAGTTAAGGTAATCCATTAATAATGTGCATTAAAAAGACCAGATATTGTATTCTAGTGTTGATCTGTTTGACTGCTTATTTTTAATGGAAGCAATTTAAGAACGTCACTTGGAATCTGAAAATTTGTGATTGGTGTTTTTCATACGCTAGGAAGTATGCGCATAAAAAAATTATCAAAACAGCAGGTAGTTGCAGCCCAAAAATCAGACTGATGGAAAACTAAAAATGGTCACGTTGACAGTAGACCAATGAAGATACAGTGACTGCAGAACCATGCAACATGTGGAATGACACTGAAATATAAATGATTTATAAACCCCCTATATTTGGACAGGGAGTAACAGGTGCAACTACCAGCCATGCTCCTAATCTCAAACTTTTTCACAGTGACTGTTTACATCCAGCGAACTTAAGTGAAAAATTTGTTTATAAATCTCAACTGTATGCTGCCCATTTTAATCCATTTCTACCATCTTGTGCATGAAAGAACAGGGTTATGCGTGGGATAATCTCATCCTGACTGTAGATAATGTTCTTTGTCACTGCCCACAACCCTGGACAGATTTAGATGTCTGGAACAAAAAGATGCAATCATACACAGAGCTTTGAAAGATGGGTATCATACAAACATTGTGGAAAGACTCCTTGAAACAGGACCATACTTAGTATCCCTGGAACATGACACAGTAGTAAGTCAGGAAACTGATCTGTAACTGAGCTGCTCAGCATGGAGAAATGATGTCATGTGATTTCTCAGAAGATCTTCCTTCTTTAAACTCCCCAGGGGTAAAACAAAGGTCAACAGTCAGGATTCCCTGCTTAACCTCCAGTAATACAACTTAGAAGGATTCTCTGCCCGACAGGTTATGTGACCTGCTTTGTGAAGCTCCGGCCAGTGACACATCAGCTTAGTTCAGTGTACCAGGTCAAATTACACCACCTCATCAGTAGCCAACACAAGTGAAGTCACCAGTTGTAAATGAACCTCAAACTGCCATTTGAAAGGGATCTCAAGTGAAGTGCACAGGGTCGATGTGGCTCTGGTTCAAAATTAAAGGTAGAATTTAATGTGTTATATTTGAAGTTTAGTGAAGCTAAAGTGAAATAAAAGACCAGTTTCAGGCCTTTCTCCTTATTTGTAATAATCATCTCTATTTAGATAATATAATGGCAAACTAAACTCCCAGGACTAACATCTTTGAGATACTGTGTGGTGAAGACCTGGTTTTGCTTACAAATACTGATTTAACAGCCTTAAAAAAAAAACAAGGGAATGAGTATTAACTAATTACATCTTAGTTTTGGTTAGCAGTTTGGACCCAGTCCGTGGGTCACTTTAATTCCAGTTCCCGCACAGCCACAAGCCATTGCAATCCAAGAAATTACAAGGCACAAAACATGGAGCAACAATTGGGAAGTGTTACACAATTTTTCTGTATTTTCCCAGTGCTTTAAAAATGGGGCATCAGACAGGGTTACAGTCAGCCACACCTACAGCCTGAAGTAATGTTGCACGATTTCATGACTTGGAACATGTTTATGGGTCAGGCAAGTGTTTGAAACATCAAACACACCCATGCACCCATCAGACTGCATTGCGCTGAGTGGAGCCAGTCAAACCAGTCAGCAGAAGCTTCCATGTAAATTGTTATATAAATTAAAAGGCTGATACATGTATTTTGTCTTCCGCATTTTCCCCATCTGTTTCCTGTATAAGCACCACTGAGGATCATAACTGCAAGTCCCACATTGTTATATTCATGTGTTAGCATTACATCACAGTTCAAATTATTTAAAAGCATACACCTTGAAAATAACAATTCTTGTTTTAAAATGTTTAAATATTTAAATATTTCTTTTGATGTTAAAATGCACTGCATTTTTATTTTTATTATTAGGATTTAATATTATCCAGCTTATCCTCTATGATATAGATGTATTGTAGAAACCAATAGAAACACCCAGCGACATTTTTGAATTTGGATCATGTACATGCAACCAAACAAAGCGGAGCAGTTGTAAAGATTTACAGCTATATAATTTTCAGATCAGAGTTTCAAATTAGACTAAGCTGAAAAAGGCAGGAGTAATAGTTACAACAGTGCTGTGTGCATGTATTGAGGCATGCATGACGAGCATGACTTGTAGTTAGGCCTGCAAGTTTTAAGACTAACAGATTCTTGTAATTGTGCCTCTATACACCACCACACAGATTTTCAATCAAACATTCAAAATGTGAGTGCAGACCTTTAGCTTTACTTCAAGGGGATTGATAAAAGTATTGCATTGACTGTTTAGGAATTACAGCCATTTTAATACATAGTCCCCTAGTATCACAAGCTCAAATGTAACGGGACAAGTGACTAACAAAAAACTCAGGATGGCCTCAAGCAGTTTCATGGCTGGGTGAGGCCTTTTCCCCTCATTATTCCATGACAAACTATCTGCTGTTGCAAACCCTTGGGGGAAATACAAGGGAGCAGCCAAATGTGCATATTCCATGACAAGCTAAGCAAATGAAAGATATAGAGTAGATACCCAGAGCTGAATTTGGATGCAAGTGAAGGAGGCCATTATTAGGCTGAAAACCCAAAATAAACCTATCAGAGACGCAGTAAAAACTTTCGGAGAGGCCAAAACAACAATCTGGAACATTCTTGGAAAGACGGAATACACTGGCCAGCTCAGCAACACCAAAAGGTCTGGAAGACCACAGAAGATAATTAAAGTAGGCAATCGCAGAACTCTTTTCTTGGTTAAGAAGAACTCCTTCACAACATCTAGCCAATTATAGAGCACTCAAGGAAAGAGGTGTACCACTGGTAAATTCTACAATTCAGAGATCTCTTTGTGAATGTAAATACAGAGGGTTTACAAGGTGCAAACCACTGGTTACACTCAAGACCAGAAAGGCCAAATTAAATTTTGCGTGCCTCCCCAGAGCCGGAAAAAAATATATGGACAGATAAAACCATAATGAACTTGCATCAGAATAATGGGAAGACGGAAAATATAACTCATGATCCCAAGCATACGACATCATTTCTCAAACATGGTGGAGGCAGTGTTATGGCATGGGCATGCATGGCTGCCAATGTAACCAGGTCACTAATGTTTATTAATGATGTGACTGCAGATAGAACCAGCAGGATGAATTCTGAAGTGTACATGGTTACACTCTGTTCAGGCAAATGCTGTAAAACTGATTGGACAACTCTTCACAGTGCAAACCTCATAGTATCTGGTTCGAGACCAGCCTGCGGCCACCCAAGACCATGCCCTGGACCCACGTGTGTGGAGGTGGATCAGAGGCCATAAGGACGTCACCCCCTGAGCATTGCCAAGGTGCCCTTGAGCACAGCACCAAACCCCCACATTGCTCCCTGGCACCTGAAATGGCAGCCTTGTATGCCAACCTCCCTCACTGCATGTGTAGAAGCGTCTGCAATTGTAATTTTCCCCCTGGGGATTAATAAAGTATAGTAAAATAAAAAAGTAAATAAATAAAAATATCCCAAAGCATACTGCAAAAACATTCCAAGAGTTTCTCAAAGCAAAGAAACTGGACATTCTTCAATGAAGTCAAATGAACACAAAGCATGAAGAAGACTTTTCACCGACTTGACATGTGCAAAACCTTTAGCTCAGCCACAGCCCATCAGGTGGTTTAGTACAAATATTTTGACAGGAGGAAAATTAATGAGTTTACTGACTTCTGCAGTGCTTGTGTACTGACTGTGGGGATTAATAAATGGCCTTGCTTTATTGTCTTTACTCAACAGGGAACGAGCGCAGTCTTTTCTTGGTTGTCTGTCCAAAACTTGGACAAAAACAGTTCAAGAGTGCTTCAGTAAATATTTTCATATACAACAAAGCAAAGAGAATCTGGAACCTGTACATGTGTTGGCATTTTCCACTTTGAAATCGAAATGATTAATCGGTTCGCATTCATTAATGACTGATTAATCGACTACCGATTTGTTTCCAACTGCTTGAGGGCATTTACTTTTGTTTTGAGACGTCTGTGCGTTTACCTTTTCGTCTTCCTCGCCCTCCTCTCCCTCTTCGTCCTCACCCCCTGGGGTCTCCTCGTTGAAGTCTGCGTCTCCGTCCTCTCCAGGTTCTCTCCCACTTTCAGAGCCCGAGTTGCGCCCGTCCCCTCCGTCTCCACAAACTTTAACGTCCAGGGCGGCCGTCGCTTCCTCCCCCTCGGACAAGGTTTGCGAGCCCGACGACGACTGGCTTTCGCCGCTTTCGGACGCCACGCAGCGCCTCCTCTTCTCCATCGTTTCCACGCCAAAGCAAACGGCGGCCGTTAATTAGCTTGCCAGCACACCTGTCCCGTTCATTATCGCCAGACGCCGAGAGCCCATTAGAGGACCCCGCTTCTTTTCTTTACCTGAGTAATAACAAAGTCACGACGCGGTGGAAAGTTAGTCCTGTCCAATTAAACCTTTACGGACCCTGCTGAGTGTTAGCGTTACCGCCAGGCAGAGCTGTCCTCTTCGGGTGGAAGGTGCCTCTCTTTAGATTTTGTCACCCATGCCACTGAAATCAGCGTGCGCCCATGCTGTCACTGCCTTCCTAATCACACGAGCACAGCCTGCTGGCCCAAAGTTAGACCCGCCCACAGCGTGCGAGGGCGGACCAATCAGATCACAGCGGCTGCCACAGTGGCCACTGTTCAACACATCTTCAGTTGTACAAGTTGAGAGCTCAGCTTAGTGGATACAGTGAGTGTGCTTTTACTGTTAGTGTTGTTAGCAAATGTTATTAATATTTTTTATTTTTGCATTAATTTACTTAATAATGTTCTTCCTCTTCCTTTTTTATCATTAGCCCCCCCCCCCCCCCCCCCCCCCCCCTCATCTCATA
>VUQH01033390.1:3371-15571 GCA_015106775.1 Etroplus canarensis | reverse complement strand
AGAAGAAATGGACAGCATGTGAGTTAAATATGAGTGTCACTGCAAAGGGTCTGAATACTTATGACCATGTGATATGTCAGTTTTTCTTTTTTAATAAATTTGCAAAAATTTCTACATTTCTGTTTTTTTCTGTCAAGATGGGGTGCTGAGTGTACATTAATGAGAAATAAAATGAACTTTTTTGATTTTGGCAAATGGCTGCAATGACACAAAGAGTGAAAAATTTAAAGGAGTCTGAATACTTTCCGTACCCACTGTATACTTACTGGCCACTTTATTAGGTACATCTTGCTAGTGCAAATGTTGGACCCCCTTTTGCCTTAATAACTGCCTTAATTCTTTGTGGTATGGATTCAACAAAGCACCAGAAACATTCCTCAGAGAGTTTACAATATATTGATTTGTTGGTTGATGTGAATCTTCAATTCCACCAAAACCTGAGGGTACTCTGCTAGATTGAGATCTGAAGACTGGAGGCCATTTGAGTAATGTCATGTTCAAGAAACCAGTTTGAGATGATTTAAGCATTGTGACATGGCATGTTATCTTACTGGATACACTGGGTGCACTGTGGTCATAAAGGGATGAACATGGTCACCAACAATATTCAGGTAAAGTGTGCCAAAAATACCCATCTCCCATACCATTATACTACCAATACGAACAGGATGAATCCATCAGACCTCTGGCATCAACAAGGTGTTTTCACACATAGATCTGCCACTCACTTGACATTTTCTCTTTTTCAGACCATTCTCTGTAAACCCTAGAGATAGTAGTGTGGGAAAATCCCAGTGGATCAGCAGTTTCTGAAATATCCAGACCAGACCGTCAGGCACCAATAACAATGTCACATTCAAAGTTACTTAAATCTTTCTTTACCATTCTGATGTTCAGTTTGAACTTCAGCAGGTGGTCTTGACCTTGTCTATGTTAAATGCATAGACAAGTTGCTGCTATGTAATTGGCTGCTTTGCAGTAGTGACAACAAATATATAGAATCACCAGAATTAGATTTAAAAAAATACAACTTTTCTGGAAGCTACACTTCTAACATTTTTTCCTGTAACAGAATTGAGTTCCTATAACAGTATTCTTTAAGATTCTGTTATCACATCTCTGGCACAGTACAAGAAATGTCCTTAGTTACTTACCACTCCATTTAGTCTTTCAGCCTGGTGTTCAGTGTTGCCTTGAAGAGTGTAAAGCGCCATCTGCCTGAACATTTTTGAAAATTGCATTTAAAAAACCAAGCTCACGGCTAGCCATAAATCATCTTATGATTTTGTTTTTTTTTTTTTGTTTTGTTTTTTTAAATTGAGCCTTGGTTCTGTACTTTAAACTTAATATAAAAGCTAGATATAGCTTCCAGGTCTGAAAAATCAAGCCCGATTGAGCTTGATTTATGTCCTCATAAATTACTGAGTTTATGGTCTCAATTGCTAGTTTCATGTGTTATTAAATTCAGCATTGTGTTAATTTTGTAAATTATGGTGCCCTGGGGCATCAAAAAGGATAAAAAATAAAGCATCGTCTACTTCATGATGACAAGTGGCTATCATATAAATATGCAGTATATCTTGGTTTCTCAGTCAGAGCCACCCCTCTCTCATCATCTGTGGTTTCTGAACACCTTGGTGGCAATGTCCAAAGTGCTCCACCTGAGGTTTCAAGAGCTGACTTTACTAGCTAGGGGTGCACACTACCAGTCAAAATTTTGACTGGTAGTGTATAGACTGCTCAAAAAAATGAAAGGAACACTTTTTAATCAGAGTATAGCATCAAGTCAGTTAAACTTCTGGGATATTGATTTGGTCACTTAAGTAGCAGATGGGATTGTTAATCAATTTCAGCTTCTTTGATGTTAATAAAATCAATAACAGGTGCAATAACAGGCAACAATGAGACCACCCCCAAAACAGGGATGGTCATCTTTTCTGACTGTTTTTTCACTAGTTTTGCATTTGGCTAGGGTCATTGTCACTACTGGTAGCATGAGGTGATACCTGGACCTTACAGTGGTTGCACAGGTAGTCCAACTCCTCCAGGATGGCACATCAATATGTACCCATGCCAGAAGATTTGCTGTGTCTCCCAGCACATTATCAAGAGCATGGAGAGGATTCCAGGAGACAGGCAGTAACTCCAGGAGAGCTGGACAGGGTCATAGAAGGTCCTTAACCCATCAGCAAGATCGCTATCTGCTCCTCTGTGCATGGAGGAACAGGGTGAATACTGCCAGAACCCTACAAAATGACCTCCAGCATGCCACTGGTGTGAATGTCTCTGACCAAACAATCAGAAACAGATTTGATGATGGAGGCCTGAGGGCCCAATGTCCTCTAGTGGGCTCTCTGCTCACTGCCCAGCATGATGGCGCTTGAGTGGCATTTGCCATTGAATACCAGAATTGGCAGGTCTGCCACTGGCACTGTGCTTTTTCACAGATGAGAGCAAGCTCACCCTCAGCACATGTGGCAGATGTGAACGGGTCTGGAGAAGCCAGGGAAAACGTTAAGCTGCCTGTAACATTGTTCAGCATGACCAGTTTTGTGGTTGGTCAGTGATGGTCTGAGGAGGCATATCCATAGAGGGACCCACAGACATCTGCAGGCTATGATATGGCACCCTGACTGCCATTAGGTATTGGGATAAAATCCTTGGACCCATTGTCAAATCCTATGCTGGTGCAGTGGGTCCTGGGTTCCTCCTGGTGCACAACAATGCCCGGCTTCATGTAGTGACAGTATGCAAGCATTTCCTGGGGGATGAAGGATTTGATACCATTGACAGTCTCCCACCCTCCCCTGAGATAAATCCAATAGAACACCTCTGGGACATTATGTTTCAGACCATCCGACGCTGCCAGGTTGCACTTCAGACTGTCCAGGAGCTTAGTGATGATCTGGTCCAGATCTAGGAGAAACCCCAGGACACCATCCATCACTGGAGCATGCCCCAATGTTGTCAGGCATGCATACAAGCACTTGGGGTCTGTACAAACTAGTGAGTACCATTTTGAGGTGCTGCAATGACATTTCAGCAAAATGGACTAGCCTGCTGCATCATTTTTTCACTTTAATTTTCTGAGTGTCTTTGAATTTAGCCCTCTGTAGGTTGATAATTTTATTTTCCATTAAAAGATGTGGCAACCTTTCATTCCTCACACATTACCTAGTACATATCAGTATAGATATCAATCATGTTTTTTTCCCCCATTGAGATCTGATGTGTTTTTAACATGTTCCTTTATTTTTTTTGAGCAGTGTAGTTATTACATTATGTGCTGTTAGCTGGCTGTTGCAATATGAAGAGACCTGTGCACTGATGTGCTGAAGTCTATGGTCCAGGTTGGGCAAACCCAGAGCAGACCGAAGCACACTGTAGCCTGAGGTAACAGGGAGAGGCTCTGCTTGATTAATAAGTCAGAGTCCAGAGGTCCTTCACGTCTGACTGTTACTGCATCCCCACATTACTCAAAGTGCATCATCCTCTGTACCATCACCTGAGGCTTTACACATAAAATTGCTTCTTTCTGTGCCACTATTATGTCCTGGTGTTTTCTTAAAAACAGAGTGAAAAAAGCCTAATGACTCTGTGGCAGCCATGAAAAGAAAGGGGGAAAAAGTCAGCCTTTAGCAGGCCTTTGTGCTATCAGATAGCCACGTTCTGGGAGCGAGAGAGGCTGGCCTGGACACACTATAACCCATTAGCATCTGCAAAGGCTGTCACGTTGACTAATAGCCATCGCCACACCAGCACAGTGACTCAGTTTGTGTCTTCCCTCAATCCCCTTTATGATGGTGACACAAAAGCAGTCAGGCCAAACCTGTCAAATGTGCCACAGCAGCGGACAAGCACAAAGCTTCATTTCTAGTCTTTCTAGAGAAAAAGAAAGGGCCAATCTTGTTGCTTCATTTTTTTAATCCCCCACCTAATCATACAGACACATTCAGGGTCTTTTCACAGGGGGTGTGGTGGCTCAGCAGATGAAGAAAGTCTAAGGAAAGGGCAATAAGTTGTGGGGATGGGCGTTGTTTGGCAGCAGCAGCAGTGTTAGCATTTGTTTGCCTTCTTGTTGGCAGCGCTGGCTTTGTTCTCATCTTCTTCTGTATCATGTTGTTGGTTGACTTGGTGGGGGAAGCAGAAATTCAAGGAACTAAATTAGTTTATATGGCTGTTGCATTAAAGCATTCTCTGGTGGATAGGGGTTTACAAAGTCCAGTTTTACAGTTTCTAAATTCATTATTTGTTTCTGTGCCCCAAAAGCAAAGTGAGAATCCTTTTAAAAAAAACATCATACATTTATTTTATTTCTGTTCAGCTCATGCAAAGTGGTGCAAGCACAAAAAAACTTGGCCTCAATCAATATTATGGTGTGTCTACCCTTTGCCTTAAATTATTACCAGCTATCCTCTGTATGCAGTTTCTCAAGGTGCTTTGCAGGTAGATTGCACAAAGCATCTCGGAGAACTTGCCTCAGTTCTAATGTGGAGTCACACTCTCTCAGTTTCAGTTAAAAATAGTGCTTCTTGTTTTTGGCTATTTTTTGTTATGATGCAAAATGAATCGGGAACCAATCAGATTGCCCAGTGACTTTATTGCATGATGACAAACAAACATCAAAAGTCCCTAAAACCTCTGTACCCCATAGTATGGGCTCGTAATGAGTTACAATTCTTTCTTACATTTTGAACACACCAGAGGAAAATGCCACCTTTCCAAAATCAGGTAACTTTTTTAATGTATCTTTGCTCTGTTTTGTTTAGTGTGTGTATTTTTTTCAATTGTGAAAGAAATTACTTATTAAAGGCCTAGAAAACTATTTATAGTCACCTTGTCTGTTTGAGAAAATGGCTTCTGAGTAAAGACTGACAACATCTGGTGGGTTTTGATTGTTGATATACACACATTTTATGCTGAATCTGAGTAGGTGCACTCATGATGCTATGAACATTGTTTCTCTTTTCCACCCATCAGAATGTCATTTGTGAGTCCTGATAAAGGTTGATTGTTGCATGTATCACAGTATATTTCATTGCAAAAAAGTTTAAAACCTTATAAATAGTAATATAGTGCCATGCCTTTAGTATAGCTTCATTTGGACTGAGGCATTTAGGAGATTTGTATGGCTTTTGCTTGTATTGTTCACGTATGCACAATACAGCTCTATAAATATTATTTTTTAAATTTTTAACCTGCAGTAAAATACTAAAAATGTAGTGTTTTAGCAGTAAATAGCAATCCATTTCCCTATGGTACACAGACCATTGCAAATGTATCGCACAAGACACTGTATCAGTACATGATAGACTCCTTGTAAAATTTAAGGAGACACTGTTAATACATAAAAGAAACTGATTTCGCCTATGGGAGTCACTAATCAGCCCTTCAGTGGATATAGTGGATGTAAATCTGACACTTTGGGCCCAAAGAAACAAACTCCCACTGTTGAGTCACCACTGATGAATCTTATCAGATGCTTGTTGAAGCAACAGGCTTCCTTCTCTGATTTGGCCAACAAAACCTTCTACTGTCCCCAGGGCCCGCTGCTTTCTGCCCCGCAGAGAATAGCATTACAATTGGCCTTTGTATTCATTATGTTAGAGCCATCTTCCCATTGCGCTGTGGGGTCCATTCCAATGCTGAATTAGGCCCATGGGGATTTTAGCCAAGTCATAGAGGTCAGTGACCTTCCCTGTCACAACATCAGCTCACACACATACAGAGAGTCCCGTTCTTACTCTGTGTGAGTTATAAATTACCACAGTACTCAGTGCTTAAATTGAGCTTAAGAAGGCTTGACCGTGTGAATCCTATGGTGGTCCTGTATCTGTGAGTGTGTGCGTTCGCAAGAGTGGCGGGCCAGAGGACCGCTGCATGTTCTCACTATTCACATCTGACATCTCGCCTTTAAGAATCCATAAAATGACCTCATTGTCAGGACATCATAATGGAATAAGATGATTGTGGAAAGAAACAGTCTCCATGAATAAATCCCTGATGGGCGATCTATATTTTCCTACTAGCACAGGCTCAGCTGTGTGAGAAACAAATATCAAACCACTTAAAATATCACATTAAAGGATTAACCTCACATCTGAATCACTATTTGAAGATAGTTTCTGTATTTTAATCTATCTTCTATTTTTATTATGAGCATAAAAAAAATGTACATTTTGCCTTCTATGCATGTAGTCCTCTCAGTTGTTTGATAAACAATACAAAGAGCTAAATCCAGTCATGAAAAATACGAAAGTTTGCCTGTAGATTAATATGACATTATTTCATTAGAAAAATTTGTGGTCATACACTTTAAGTATACCTTTATGTTTATATGATTAGGTGGCTACAATGACGTGTTATTTTAAATGCTTAAATAAGATTTTATAAAAGATGTCACGATAACACTTTATTAATCAATGCAACATCATTCACAGTGGTGGTTTCTGCCCCTCACTGCAAGATTAAACACATCAAAGCTCACAAGAAAACATCAGCATCAACATACAGAAATACATCGCTTAAAATGAAAAACATCTGTCACCAAGTTTGTGTCTAACTTGCTCATGTTTGTCTTTGTCTTGCACATCAGTTATGACTGTTTCCTGGTGCTTGTGTGTGTGTGTGTGTGTGGGTTTCTTTTTTTCTTATTAGTTTTTTGTTTTGTTTTTTTTACCTTTCACATTGGAAAAGCAAATATTTATGCTGAATACTTTTTTATGTTACTGTACATCATAGACATAAATATGGACAGTATAACTATTGACACTCTGATGTCTTTCATTGTATTGATGCTCAAAGCTTGTTCTTGAAATATTTTTCTAAACAACATGAGATTTTTACTTTAGATTGTGATCCTTAACACATTTAACAGACTGATTTTGGTTGCCATTTTTAAAAAGAGCTCAAATGTGTATTTGAACCCTGAAAATTAAATCTGACTATCTGCTATCCCTTTTTGTGATTTTTCACAGAATGACCCAGCTGTAAAAAAACAAAAACAAAGAGTTGACAGTGTGAATGCATTCTGACAGGGATTAAAGCGCATCTCTCTTCTAATATGTGTGAAAGTTAAGCGCAACTAAGTGATAAAATGCTGAAATACAGGGTAGATGTGTGTGTATGCGTGTGTGTCTAAGTAACTACAGAGGGGTGGGAACTTTCCTCTGCAGAACAGAGATATGCAAAGTTGCCATGGAAAAACCAATCGCCACACAAACTGTTTCTTGATCAAGTGGAGGTCTTAGTGAGAGGGAGGGATGTGGAGCTTTTAGCACAAGAAGCGACTCTGGGTTTGCATGGACTTAGTGGGATTATGTGAGCCTTCATGGCAACCAGTGAGGCCAGCAGGTGAGGCCTGGGCTCAGCAGCCTTAGCCTTTAGGTAAACAGAGGGGAGGGCTGTTCGATCCTGACTGTGTTGCCAGGCTGAAATTGTATCTGTCCACACTGCTTACGTCAGTCAGGCTGATCTGCCTCCTCCCGCAGATGGGTGCTGGCAGGGGACTGCACTTGTTGCCGGATGGGGGACGCTGAGCACCAGCTTTCATCATCTAAGTGCCATAGTGAGGCCAGACCAAAAACGGTCTGGTGACATTACTTGACTGCCCATCAATAGTATCTTAGCAGGCACTAAAACCAAAAGCAAACACACAGTGTGTCTGAATGTGAATGTCTGCAGCGAGGCTCTGTTTCATTAGCAGCATTGTGTGTTAAAGCTGGGCAGAAATGACAACACCTTTGGTGAAGTGATCAACTTTGCATGCTTTTGTCCCTTTTCAGAGTGTCCTGATCTTATTTTTACTGAGATTATACTTTTAATTAGATTTGAATTTTCAAACAAGCCTGTTTTACATGTGTTCAGGGAGTTAAATAGTAAAACGGGCTTAAGTTACATGAATGGTTCAGTGTTTTCCCAGAACACTTGGACTTGGACCTGCCTGATTAAGACAAGAGAATTGCCACGTTACGTGTTCAGTGTTGTCAGGAATTCTTACACATTTGTTTTGCACCTTTTTTCACATGACCTTTGCACAAATGAAAGTTGACAATAAGATTAAACAGGACTGAACAGGATGCTGCACTGAATGAAGAACAGCTCGGAGAAAGGGATGTCTGTGCAAAATGAACATAATGTTAATGAGAGAACATCTTGGGCTGATTTGCTGTATTTTGAAACAAAACAGTGTGTGCGACTTTGGTTCTCATTGTCCAATCACACATGTCGTCAGGCGTGTCTTCAAAATTCAGCTTAAAGCTTTTGTTATCTCCTTTGTTCACCCGTACATATTGTAAAACTAGACTGTCAAAGTAAAACCCACCTCTGTGCCATCCGATCATCCTCCTGTTTGTTCACCTGCTGGTCAGTCGTGTTTGAGTTGAAAGGCCAATGCGTTACCCTGCTGACCTCTCGACCTCCTGCAACCTCCACACGCCTCCTCTTTGGACCAGCAAATATTGAACCAGTCACTCAAGGTTTCTCTGCTGCCCACTGAGTTTTGTTGTTGCCAGAGAACAGCTTTAAAATCATTGGACAACAGCAGGCCAGGGCATGTTCCTGAGTGTGTGACCATGTTTGTTCCAGGGAGTTTAGTCATGGGCCACGTCAATTTAAGACACCTTTAGAAATGCCTTTTGTAACAATACTTTAAACATAGCTATGAAGTTAATGTTAAATATAGTGGTTTTGGCCTAACTCCGTACTCACAATTAAAATCTGTCCGATTTTTTTTTACTTTGAAATGATAACATCAACATAGATCTGTGGTTCACCATAACTGAGTTATTCCAACTTCAACGTTTTATTCCATCCGAAGTTTTAATTCAAATCTTGTTTTAACATGTCAGCTTAACGATCTTGAACCTTTGTTTTTAGACTGATTGTTTTTATTGTAACACTCCTTACATATGTAGATACTGTAGTCATAGAGTGCAATGAACTATTATCTGTGTCCCAAATCTTTACCACATACTCACTCAGGGCAAAGAATGCCTATACTGAAAAAAGTAAGAATTAAAAAGCCAGCAGGTGTGAGTGTTGCTGAAAGGTGCTGTTAATTTCACTGTCCCACAATGCATTGAAGAAGATACACTTCATTAAGTACACCTTTTCAACTGCTCATTAACACAAAAATCTATTCAATCAATCACATGGAAGCAACTGAGCATCATTGAAATGCCACACTATATCCAAGTTTTGTTGCTGACAATGTCCATTGCTTTATGATCACAGTGTACACATTTTCTAATGGCTGCTTCAGGCAGGAAAATGCACCGTGCCACATAACTCAGATTATCTCAAACTGATCTCTTGAACCTGATAGTGGGTTCACTATACTCAAATGGCCACCACAGTCATCAAATTGCAATCCAAATGACCACCTTTGGGATGTGGTGGAATGGGAGATTGGCGTCATGAATATATAAAGACATATCTGCAGCAACTGTGTGATGCTGACATGTCAATATGGAGCAAAATTTCTGAGGAATGTTTCCAACACTTTATTGAATCTATGCTAGAAAGAATTAAGGCACTTCTGACGGGGGTGGGGGATCCTTATTAAAGTTGCTGGTGAGTAAGAAGCATTTTTATTATCAGTACAAAAAATGCACAATGATTTCTATGCATGCAGTTTTTTTCTATACAGTATAGAATAGGCAAAGTTACTGTCATATGTTACAGTATGCATCAAAATTGTGTCTGTGTGTGTTAAAAAGAGAGTTCTTTGGTTTTTAATTAGAATATTTCCTTTAAAATGAAAACTAATTTCTATCACCTATTGGTAGGCTTTATGTTTGTCCTTTGCAGCGTGTGTGTTTGTGTGTGTGTGTGTGTGCGCGCATGTGTGAATACACGCTCCTGAGTTCACAGGAATGTTTGCTCTGCCAACACTCAGTGACTGTAGTCGTCTCGGTCTCTCCAGCCTTGAGAGAAACAGACACTCAGCAGTCTTTTATCAGCCAGACACGGTCTGTCCTTTTAAGAGGAGGAGGGTAAATAAGGACTTTAATAGGTGGATAATGTGGTCATAGGGCATAAGACTGACTGTTCCTGAGCAAACAGGGCCAAAGCAGTGTATGCACAACCACACACAAGGGCCAGTTGCTCTCAGAAAACAGAAGATATAAAGAGCATGAAGAAGTAATGTGCAAAGTCAATCTTTATCTCACACATTCACAAACAAGAAGCTTTCAGCTTTCTACAAGGATTTAAGGATCTCAAACATGTGTTCACGTTACCGATAACCACACGTACAAACATTCAGGATGTTGCTATCAGTATTTCTTTCTATGGTTTGGTGAATGAAAGATGAATTGTTTCTATTCATTTCCTTTGACTTTAAAGTATTTTTATAGCCGCATTAGCCGGGTTTCATCAGCAAATTTCAAGCACCCCAAAATTTCTTCTTTGCACCCCTAAAAATAACAGCAGTATTAATAATGCATTTAATATTATTTCCTGACATCATCTTCTACACAATATAGTAAATCAGTTTTGAGCTTTATTTGGTACATGGATTTTACTCTGGTAATGGACGTCACAAGAACCTTTTACAGTATTCATCATTCTAAACATGGCTTGAACAGAATAGCTCTCTCTACACTGAAGCAACAGACTAAAACCTATTCTTCACTCAGAGATAACCGGATGCCCTGTGTTGAGTCTGCATAATGAAGGGAACATTTGTATGTACCTGAAAACTAAGATCTTATCAAGGCAACTTGATTTGAGAATGTCTGTCTTGAATGATGCTACTTTAATTATATCCCCAAAAAGTGGGGATGTGAAAGAATCATCTGCTGCAAACCCTTCATGTCATCGCAGTAGTACAAAATCTATTTGAAACAGGGTTTTGAATGTTGGCAGAGTGACAGTTCTCAATGAGATCTGGAACTGGTCAGATTTTCAGCCATTTTGAAAATATGGATTACCCATCAGATTTTTACATTTTTAGCCATATCCCTATGGCTATCCATTATCTGCATAAAACAAAAAACAAACTGATCGTGAGATCATATGCTTTCATGCTGACACCATGTCATGTCAGCCACCATTGCCATCTGCTGTTTCCACTGCTGAAATCCACTGAAAAATGTTCAGAGATATTATGAAATCCACTTCGCCGCTGCATATGTCAGTTCTTAATCATCCAATTTGCATTAACAAAGAAAAAACCCCAAATTGATCATGGAATCTAGCCTCACATCACGTCAAGTGGGGTCAGGTTGGGTCACCATTAATGAAGAAATTAGGGCTTTTGAGGGATATTCCCTCAGCGGTCGCATGGCAACCGCAGGGAACTAGTTGCTAGATGATTTGTTGTCCAATGTGCTTCAGAGACTAAAAGAATATTATGCACATTTCTTCTCATATCTGCTTTGCTACAAATTTATCTTTAACTTACTCTGGAAATTTGTGGCCATCATGATTGAGTCTTTACCTCAGATTTCATTGACTAACTAAAGGGTCCACCCTAAAACAGGTGTATTGTTTTGAAATCTGTAATTATTTATTCTGAATTATTCTTAGACAATACAGTAGACCATCCACCCTTAATTAGGTTGCTTTTGAAAGAAACTTTGTAAAGTGTACCTTACTGAAGAGCTGAATATGTTTGCAAGCAGCCTATTCCATTATTCATTTTTATTTATTTATTGATGTCTTGATTGCAAGGAAATGTATGTACAACATTCTGATCAGGGCTTGAGCCCTGCTAAAGGTCTGAGTCATATCAAATACTTTAATGCATCAAATTCTTATCTATCATTTTGTCATCTTGCTCTTCTGTCTTTAAGTTGTTCTTTCTTTTAATTTGTACATGAGATTAGTTTAGATATTTGATTCTCCTCTTCTCTCTTATACCATAATGCTCCAGCTGTATCAGATGTTCACCTGTAGGTCTTCCATGCTCAAACACATCTTTACTAACAAACACAAAGCACACACTTAAAGGCACACCCCAGCATCATCATTCTTTTATTTTATATCCATGGAGATATATCAGGTTTGTCTTCACAGACAGATTCACACTCACATTCATTTAAACACCCACAGCACACACACAAACTCACTGTAGTCTCCAGAGGCCAATTAAGATAGTCTATCTACCTTGAGGCATGTGCACTGACCCCCCCCCCCCCCCCCCCCCCCCCCCCCCTCCCCCACCCCCCCCTCCCCCCCACCCCCCCCCCAACCAA
>VUQH01033389.1:19182-43074 GCA_015106775.1 Etroplus canarensis | reverse complement strand
GTGTTGTTTTTTGTGTGTGTGTGTGTGTGTGTGTGTGTGTGTGTGATTTTTGTGTGTGTGTGTGTGGTGTGTGTGTGTGCAGAGTAGTTTGTGTGTGTGTGTGTGTGTGTGTGTGTGTGTGTGTAATTTGTGTGTGTGTAGGTGTGTGTGTGTGTGTGTGCAGAGTAGTTTGTGTGTGTGTGTGTGTGTGTGTGTTTTGGGTGGGGTCTCTATGAATCGTCTCCCCACCCTGCAGGGAGTAGTGCTTCCTCTCCAGGGTTCAGAAATAACCAACAGACAGCTTTATTGTTCAAGAGAACCTGCCTGCTGTCTCTCTCTCTCTCTCTCTCTCTCTCACACACACACACACACACACACACACACACAGACCCACACACACACACACAAATCATGTAACATCATCCTTGCCAATTTTACAGTGAGGATATGTTTTCTCTGTTCAGCCTGCTGGTCCATGTTTGCAGTTTATGACTCAGCAGGATGACTACAATCTGCCTCTTTCATAATCTAGACCTCTGTCTTACTCAGAGATTACTTACACAGGCTCAGCAACATGCTGTGGTCTTCATATTTCACTGAGTGCTATAGTTAGTTATTTGGATGTTTCTATTATTGCCACCATTACTATAATTTCTCCATTACATTTCAGAGAGAAATATTGCACTTGCTACATTTGTTTGACAGCTGGATATATGAGAAACTTTTCATAAAAAGACTGTTTTAGATATGTGATGCTTTAACTCTTTGTCTCAGACCTCTATGCTATTGTGAGACAGTGCAAACTTTCCACCTCACAGTTTGATTGCGTTCCCAATGCAATATAGTTAAATAGATTTTTAACCATTTCTGTGCTTGTCTCAGCCACCATTAATTCATCACTTGAAACAGGAATCTTACTTTTGTTAGCAAAGTATAAGAAAATGTTGTCATTCCATTTCTTAAATGAATACCTTGATAGGCTCCAGTCTGGTTATGGAGCACATCACAGCCTAACCATACCAAAATGGTAAGTGACCTCAGACTAACTTATGATGTATGATCAGGCACCAACCATTCATGACGTCTCCTGTGGTGTTCCAAAGGCCAGGTGTCTTGTTCTGATATTTTTATAATAATACATGCTGCTACTTAACCTCATCAGGCAGCACAGCATCCATTAGCATAATTATGCAGATGATGCACAACTATACGTTTCTGTAGAGAAAGATGACAATGATATACTGAACTCTCTACTGCTATGATTAACTGACATTAACAAATGGATGACAAACAATTTTTTACAACTTAATGAAGACAAAATGAAAATTCTTTTAACTGGCCCTAAAACCAAATCTTCTAAGAGCTACTATGTATTTGTTTGGGCAGCCCTTTGGTTTTTTTTGTGCTTAAATGTGCTATATAAATAAACTTGACAAGACTAATTATTCATAAGTTGGGGAAATCAGCTGACAGGGTAAAACCATAAGTTAAAAATCTTGGAGTTATTTTAGATTTAGGAATATACCCAAAATAAGACCCTTGTCATGGTCCTGGGTTTTTGTGTTCCAGTTTTGTGTATTTTATTGTATTTACATTATGGTTTCTGAGTTTCTTAGTTCTCATGCACTGTTTATTGTATTCTCTGTTCATGTTTGTCCTTTAGTCCTGTGGTTTATTGTATCCTTCTGTTAGGGTTTTGAGTTTCTGTTCTAGTTACATTTTGCTCTGCTGCCCTTCTGTTCTGTATATTGCATTTGAGTTTTAATTACTGCCTTCTGAGTTTTTTGTTTGTTTCCTTGAGTTTGATTTTTTGGTCCTCCTCATGTTTCTCACTTCCTGTTTTACTTTGGTTACCAGTCATGTCCTGTGCATTGTGTTTAGTTTTGCTTCCTGCCTCTGATTGTTGTCACCTGTGCTTCTCTCCCTCCTGTTGCTTGTTGGTAGTTAGTCTGTATTTATACTCTGCCTCTTCTCAGTTCTGTGTCGTGTTGTTGATGTTGGTTTCCTCTCTGCTAGTGTGTGTTCCTGTCTCCCATGTTGCCTTTGTATTTCATGGACTTGTCAGCTGAATAAAGTTCTCTTTTGTTCCTCTCATTTTGCTTCCTGGAGTCCTGCATTTGGGTCCTCACTCTCCACACACACACAAAGCTATAACAGAATGATGCGACCAGGAAATGGACCCAGCAGGTTCAAACATATGTTCAGAGGAGTTCCTAGAGGAGCTGGAGAGGCTATTTCGGATATCTACTTGCATCCACAATTAATCTGATAACAAGGTTTTGTTCGTTGGACTCTGCCACAGAGGACATAATCATTAGACATCTTCAGTTACTTCAGTCCCCAGTAGGTTCTGCTTCATTTTCACCCACCCAATTGAGAAACGAAATTCCGACCCCAGTAAACCCACCCACACACCAGCAGCAGCTTCCCCAGCTCCTGACCTCCGCCACACTTTCAGCCTGTCAGCTCTTCATCTCGCTCACCTGCTGCTGCTTCTGCCTCCTGCTGGCCTGAGCCCGCATCCAACTTCAACAGTACCATCCAAAAATAGGAAGCTTGGGCCCAGTGTAGTTCCAACTGTCCTACCTCACCTGACCTCAAGCCTGTTCCTGCATCAGTGCCATCCAGCATCTCCACTTAGTCACTGCAATCCTGTGGCTGGCTGGCAACCAATCAAGTCTCAAGCCTGTCCTTGCCCCGAAGAGGAGAGTTATCAAGTCCTGGCCAGTTCCTGCCCCGAAAATGAGGGTCCTCAGACTCGAGCCGGAGCCAGCCTTGTCACAGGCCGAGCTGCAAGAGCAGCCCGAGCCAGCAGGTCCTGAATTAGGGCCCCCTCTTTTCATTTCTGAGTTAGGGCTTCTAACCTGTTCTGTGCCTGAACCCTCAGCTTCTGTCCTAGTGTCTCTCTTTTTGATCCTCTGCTGGCAAACTGTGAGATATCCAATTCTGCTCACAGAGAAAATTGGGGATAAATCATTTGCTATCTATGACCCCAAACTATAGAACAACCTACCTCAAAATATTGGGGAAGGAAATTCCACTAACTCTAAAAAAAATATGCTTTTTTAATCTTACATTTAACTTGTGTTTCCACTTAAAGATAACTAAATCTAATTAAAGAGAGCAATGGCACTTTTTATTATACCCCTGTACAGCTGTACCTACCACCGTTTTCAGCCACACTGAGTAATCCAGTAGATATAGGTGTACATTTACTTCATCAATATATATTAAATATGACATAAATTTAATCATAAAATTGTTATGAATTAGCCTCACTACAATAAACTATACCAACACAATGCTATTCAAAGAGCAGCAATCCAAAATAGTGATGTTTATTACTTATATGGAACAATTTTATGCATCAAGTAATTTTTTTAGGGACATTTTTTACCTGTAGTTTACTTTTTGCTTTAAATAACTAAACAGTTTTTCTTACTACAGTAAATAAACATTCTTTGAGATTCAAAAGAGAGCTAAACACATACACTGTAAGAGAGTCTGCTCAGTCATGGTTAAAGGCCAGAGTCAGACAATCTGAATGCCTTGAATGAAGCTTACTGTCAGTGACTCACGCCACTGTTTCACAGGTACTAAAGAGACAGCAAATTAATCACACGCCGGCTTCCTATCCTGTCATCTACTGGCAGTCATAAAGAATTGTGTATTGTTTAATAATTACAGAGGACTTGGCCCAACAGGGTCATATATTTATGGCTTAAGTGATTATCACCAACAGTCATCAATCATTGTTCTTTTAGAAGCTGCCATCTGTAGCATCAAAGCAACTATTTTCATATTTGCTCCTTTAAATTATAACAGTTTATCTTCAAATCAATTTAATATGTTGAACAAAAAGAGAAAGATGAATAAGAAAAACCTTTGTTGCTTTTTTCAGTGGGCTTTTTTACAGTAATTTCACAATCACCCTGAAAACTAGCTGACATTTTTGTTGTATAGTTGAGTGATTCATTCACACGCTTAGAAGAATAAATCAATAGGACTTTTAGCATCTCCATTTACCCCCATGAAGTCACCACAGCAGATGAATCTGCATATGTGGTTTTCTACAGATAAAATACTGGATACTCTTCCTGACATAACACTCACATTTTTCCAGGCTTGGGAAATGCACTGGCTTGTAACCCCCAAGACTGGGATTGTGTCTCCTCCCAGTTGTAAACCCAGGACCTTTTGTGTGTGATTTGAATGCTTAACCCACTATACTATGGAGGACCTTAGAAAACAAAACAATAAAGATAAATATAACTTTTGTGAGGTCTAACACCACATTGATGACCTGTTCTTTGCATCTCCTGAATGTTTGGTGAAGATAAAGCTGCTATCATCTGATTAACTGTAAGAAATCCCTAAAAAGAACATCTCAAAATATTAATCTGACATGTGTTCAATAAATTGGTAAACTGAGAAAATATAATTTGCAGCCAAACCAGAAATGTCAGTAAAAACATGCTTCAATAGATCAGAGAAGAAGGAAAAGAGAAACTAACACAAGAAGCAAATGAGTGTTTTGAAATTGCTTCATTTATGTAAGATTCATTGACAGCAGGATTACACAACAGTGACGTGTTAACTAGCAGTTTAGACATGCGGAGCTGCAATGTCTGGGTGGCATGGTGAAACATAAACACACATATGCACCTACAGAGACACTAATGTCGAAATGCACAGGGTGGAATATATGTGTAATTTCCTTGCAAAGACAAACATTTCTTAGAAATGACATGTTGTCTTTCTTTATTCTAACAAGGTTGCTCTGTTGACATAATGTCTTTCTGACACACCCAGACATACTAGTGCAGAATAAACCCACCTGGAGCCTTTCTGACAGATTTGTGTCAAATATGATAAAAAGGGAACAACTGAAAGGCTTTTCTGACAAGGTCAAAGTGGGTATTTGTTAGAACAATCATGTAATGCTCATAAATGCTGGGTGGCCAATATGAAGTGCAAGAATAAGAGCTTCAGTAAAAATAATAATTATGCAACACAATATTAAATTAAAAATTGGTGTCACATATGCAGGCCATACACAAATACCTTATACATATAAGGATAGTAAGATAGTAAAGTTATTTACTAAAGGTTAAATCAGTTTAAAAAAAATGCTTCAGCTGCTCCCTCACATTTTCTCCAAGAGGTCACCACAGCAGATTAATCTGCATTGGAAATTTGATGGGAGGTTTTATGCTGGATGCGCTTCCTGATGCAACTCTTCATGGTCAGGGAGGCTTGTGTCCCCACATGGAATCAAACCAGGGACCTTCTGCTTGCAAGGCAAATGTGTAAACCACTACACTACAGGGAAAATATAAAGCATAAATTTTACTGTTGACAGAATAAAATTATTTTAGCAGGTGGCTTGTAAATCATCTGTGAAAATAATCTGAATGGTTATTCAGATATTGTTCACAGATCTGAACTTTGCAAATACTAAATGCCAGGCAGCACTTCTATTTGGACGGCTATTGTACCCTATAACTCTGTGTCTTGTTTCACCCATTGTTTATTTTCACTTTCACTAACTGTTTGGTTTAATTTAGGGACCATAAATACCTTTAGGAAGGTTTGGGAAAATATCACAGTTTGGGGTCAAATATGTCATTCAAAACATTAATCCTGCATGCTGAATTTTTACATTTAAGGACAAGCAAAAAAGATACCTTGTGCAGATCTCTTAACAGTATTTGATTGTCTGGGAGGAAAAACCGACTCACTGCTTTGTAATGAAACCTTTTTTACAAAGGGAAAAATAAATAATTAACATATACATAATAAAATGTATACGTGACATGGGTTTGTTATCATTTCAGCTTTGGTACAGTACATATTACTATATATAAATGACAGAATATTCCATTTTTATTTCACAAAATAATGGCGTAATTATACATATAAATGATTAGTAAACACTACAGTTAAACTCAAACTTATTTTTGAACTCAGCCTCTCTGACATTTGACATCACCAACACAAGCAGATAAAGATTAAACCTCCAACACAATGTTACATAATCAATATTAAACTGTAAGAGTGTTCTAATAATGTTGAAAATGTCAAATGAAATGAAAAATGTATTTTAGTAGTTTAAGATTATTCTAATTTAAGTTTTTTAGATTTACTTTGTGGATATTTTCGGTTTTGTAAAACATTCAAAAGTCACTTTGCTTTTTCTCTTTCTGTTCCCATGCCTTTTGTTACTCATGCTTCACCATATGGACGAGCGTATTGTGCCAACCGCACATATCTACAGGAGAGTTTATGACATCCCGTTCTAAATCCATTGGCTTTAATATGTGGTTTGTACCCCTTTCACAGCTCTAACAACTTCCACTATTCTGGGAAGAAGTTCTGCAAGATTCTGGAGTGTGCCTGTGGAAATTTTTGCCCATTAATCCAGAAAAGCATTGCGTTAGCCTCATAGCATAATTGCCTAAGTCATTTTTTTTGCCAAATTGTGATATCTGCCTAACTAAAACAATGACATTGTTTTTTCTTGTTTTCCAAAAACACTGAAATATGACTTGGGCAATTATGCTATGAGGCTAACGATTGTTAGGTCCGACAATGATGTTGGACAAGAGGTCTGTCTTGCAGTCTCTGTCGTAGCTCATCCTAAAGGTGTTCAGTGGGGTTGAGGTCAGGGTTCTGTCTGGGCCACTCAAGTTCTTCCATACCAGACTCATCTAACTATGCCGTTATGGACCTTGTAGTGGGGCACAGTCATGCTGGAACAGAAAAGGACCTTCCCCAAACTGTTCCCACAAAGTTGGAAGTATAGGAGTGTCCAAAATGTTTTGGTAAGCTGAAGCATTTTCCTTCACTCGAGCTAAGGAGTCCAGGCCAATTTTAGAAAAACAACATAGAAGTAGCTGTAATCCACCAGACTACAGTTGGCACAGTGGAGCTGGCAGGTAACATTCTGCTGGTGTTCATCAAACCTAGATTAGTCCATCAGGCTGACAGATAGAGAAGCATGATTTGTCACTCCACAGAACACATTTTCAATGGTCCAGAATTCAGTGGTGACATGCTTTACACTGTTCCATCCAATGCTTTGCATTGTGCTTGGAGGTGTAAGACTTGCATGCAGCTGGTCAGCCATGGAAACACATCCCACTAAGTTTCTGGTGCACAGTTTTTCTGCTGATTTTAATGCCACAGGAGGTTCAGAACACTGCAGTTACTGAGTCAGCAGAGCACTGGTGACTTTTATACACTATGTACCTCAGCACTCTACCTCCCCCTGTAAGTTTGTGTCTGAGTTGCTGTGGTTCCTAAACACTTTCACTATTAAATAACAATACTAACAGCTGATCATGGAATATCTGAGAGGAAATAAATTTAAGAAATTAACTGGTTGCATCCTGTTACAGTATCACGCTGGAATTCAGTGAGCTCTTTAGAATGACTCATTTTTTCACAAATGTTTGTAAATGCAGACTGCATGGCTAGGTGCTTGATTTTATACACCTGTGACAATGGAACTGAATGAAACACCTGAATTCAATGGTTAAGAAGTGTATATGTACTTTTGTACATATACTGTATGTGACAGAAACATAATTTGCTGGGTGGTAGAATTTTCCATTGTTATAGATAACAAAACTATAGGAAAAGCATTCCTAAGCAGGTCAAAACAAACATTTATTCAGATCAGTAAATTTACAAGATTTAACAATAAGGCTTGACGTCAGAGTGAAAGTAAACCAAGAAGCTTTCTGAAGCCATCAAAGATGCAGTTTGATCAGGAGCTGTCTTTATAGCCTTCATCACACTGAATTACCCAGGTGCTACAGGTAAAGTAGCTGCTTATCAAGTTTTAGTGCTGCTGCAGTACTTTATGGGCCGTTACTGACACTATTTGACCTTTTGTACTGATTCTCATCACAGTACTTGATGTGCTGTTAGAGTCCTTTAAACAGAGGTTCACTGATGATTACAAATCACCTCAATTACTTTATACAGCACATACAAGAGTGAAGTTGATATTTGCTGGTGTGTAAAGGTGAGCAGATAACATATTAAACACAGGTGGCTACTGGCCTATGCCACTGACTTTGGCTCATCCCATTTTTTTAACCAGGAAGTGAGCTCTTGAGATTAAAGTTCTCCTTTGTGAGAGTGTCATAGGCAGTTTTAAAGGCAGAAGAACCAGAGTTCCTGGAGAAAATCTGGGCAAACATGAGGAGAACATGCAAACTCCACAAGGAAAGGTCCTACCTGGGTTTAAACCCAGAGCCCTCTTGCTGTGAGGCAACAGTGCTAACCACTGAGCTGCCAAATATTTTTACTATTACAAGACAGATTGCAATGGCATTTTTGACAGGCATTCGTTGTCTTCCTTCACTCCATGCATGCATGCATGCAGATTGCTGAGCACTAAATATTCTTTTATGGTTTCTTAGAAATGTTATCTACTTACAGTAGAGGAAAAATACATACACACAGACCTAAAAGTTCTTAGCTGTAATTAATATGTAATTACAAAATTCTCAGCTTGAAAATCCCTTCATGAAACTGCAATGTGTCAGGTATTTAGGAGGACACAGGCATGTGGTGGAGTTGAGCCTGCTGGGCAGGGCAGGGCAGGGCATGGCTGAGGTGGAGTGTGGACAAGTAAACAGATACCAAGTCAAATAAAACTCTGGGCAATGGAACAACCCCTGGCAGTAAGGCACATTTAACACATATCCACTGTACACATTCAGTAGACTGTTTACGCACAGCGTAGGCAGCACTCTAGACAGCTAGTGATCCTACTCTTATCATAGCTCACTCAGTCAAAGAATTAAGAAAACCAGCAAGCAGAGTTTCAACCACAGTCATGTGAGAATGACTGTTCCTGAACGGATATAATGCTTGTTCCTTTTTCAGCCTGTAACAGCAGGAGCAGGTGTGACACACATACACACCACTTCACTGCTACAAAACAGCAAAATTATTAAGAACACACAAGTAATCTCATTTATCATTGATCAGCTGCATCAAGCCTCAGTGAAGCGGGTTCTGGTGGTCTGTAGGGTGTGGCCACATATGGAGCAGTCATGCTAATCAGTAACATTTACAGAGGAAGGTGTGTCCAGCTTCTGGATGTTGTGTAAAGAACTCGACTCTTTATGTTGCTGCTTGATGGAAATCTCCACTCAGCTGCAGTGTTTGGTTTGGATCATGACATGAGCTTGTCTTTATAACCACAGGGATTAGTGTAACAATCCACTGACAGCATTAATGATTCGTTTGTTGATCCCTGAGGCAAAGTCTTTAGTCTTACAAAGTAGGTCAAAGGTCATTTACAGAGCAGCATTTCTGGAGCTGGCAGGTCCACGTGTCTCAAATCCATACATATATTTGCATTTCTTTTCAGCATGTTGCTACTGTGAAAATGAAAACAGAGTATGAAGGAGATACAGATGTGCCACTCTACAATTAAGTTGTGTTCAAGACTAACAATCAGACTAAAAGTTCCTTTAAAAAGGGAAAATATTCAGACTAAAAATAAAGGTTTTTGAAAGCACAATATTCATCTGCAAAGCAGCATACAGTTGTCACATGGTCATCACTGCAGAAAGAGAAAGTCCCATTTATTTATTAAATTAGGTTGAGCCCTGACTTCAACCCCATCAAACATCTTTGGAATGACCTAGAAAGGAGATTGTGAGCCAGGCCCTCCCATCCAGCATCAGTGTCTGGCCTCACCAATGCTCTTCTGGATAAATGGGAAAAAATTCCAACTGATACAATCCAAAATCTTGTAGAAAGTTTTCTGAGAAGAACGGAAGCTGTTATAGAAGTTCCATGAGTCATGAAACTCCTGTAGGTGTAATGTGTAGGTTGCCAAATGTCTTTGTCCATATAGTGTATGTGCTGCAAGCTTCAACACTGATATTTTTGTTATAAATAATATATAATAATAATATAATAAAAGGTTACTCCAAACTGACTGAGTGGTTTCTTAAAAATGCGCTTTGATTCACCTTTAATCAGGTTTAGGAATAGAAGGAGGAAAAACTCTGAAATGATATACTCCTATTCCGCTAAACTTCAAGGAAATACATTCTTCTAAAGAATGCATTTGTCACATAAACAGACAACACAATCAGTGGGGGAAAAAATAAAGCAGCAATGTACGATGAAAGGTGATTTTTAGTTTTAAAAACTAAAAAATATTTTCTGGAAATTTCTGTGGTTTTCTTTTGTCTGAGGTTCTTATGCTGGTGCTTTTTCTGTTGTGTGTACACACATTTATGGAACAAGCATACTAACAGGGTCACAACTTGCCTGAGCATGCTGTGTCTCCAACCTTAGGAGGAGTTAAATGCATCCATGTGTAAAATACTGTGTACAGTGTATTTCCATGTTCTTGAAATCTTATATGAAACCCATGATATTCAAAGTGACTGACATGTTTATAGACAGGAGGTGGTACAATCTCAGTCTGACACATTGGTTCTCACTCACTCACTCACTCACACACACACACACACACACACACACACACACACACACACACACACACACACACACACACACACAAAGAGAGAACAGGCTTCTGATTTGCTGAAAGAATATGAAATGTATTTTATAGTACAGAATAATAATAATAATAGAAACAATCAATAAAACAGAAAACATGTGCAAAGAGAGTTGGGATAAAAGAAAAATATCTTTACAGTGTAAACCGACAGGTTTGTTGCAATCAGTGAGACACACAGTAACATTCAAACATTCACAAACAGGCACACCAAGCTGCAGCTCAGGTTGAAGGAATTCAGTGCTAAATACAGTAAATGATTTATAGGTGACAGATTGTCTCAACAGCAGAGGTTTTCCTCTTTTAAAGTTACCGTCTTGTGCAGTAATTTTAAGTAGCTAATCAGTAAATATGTGGACTTCCCCTCCCTGGAAAGGGACAGCTATGGTTTCAAATTTTCCCATCTACACAGATGAACTGACGTGTGTTCAAAGGTGAAACAACAGGATGTGAAATGAACTGGATTTATTGTGTTGCGCTTCCTGTAAGCTACTGTAGCTAAGTGAAGTTAATGTTCAAAATGCACCGGGCCAGGAAAAGAGTAGAAATGGGGAGGAAGGATCAAAAATAGTTTACTCCTGATATGTGAATACAAGCACCGCCATCAAAGACCTAACATCACTGAACAAATGTTATATTCAACTCTATATTATGAAATAAAAAACACTTTCCATTAAGTTCATTTATTCACCCATCTCTTTGTCTCACCTTCTTATACTCATCTACTTTTTCTTTGGGAACTGTGTTTCTTAGTTATTGCTATGTGTAACAGTGATCATGCCTCTGAATACTGTATAGTGGAGTCTTTGTTCTACAAGCTTGTTGTACATCAGTGAGGATACTCTTTGGCCATTTCAGCCCTATTACATCCAAAAACATAAACAAATCAACTGATAAAACATACAAGTACAGGTGCAAAACTGTGTTCTTTTTTACAGTAGAGGACCAGCGGGATAGTGCTATCTTTGGGACTTATTTTTCATGTTTGTTACTTCAGCAAAGGAAGAGAGCGCTATGTTCCATTTTAACTTCAACTCCATTTTTTGCCACATTTCCACTCTTGCCTCCATTTTACATCCAACTTACCCTGTCTTTCTTCTTCTTATTATTATTGTTAAAATATTCTGGTGCTGGCACGGTTGCGACAGAGACTCATTTAGCAACCCTCCCTGTGCCTTGCGCCTGATTCGGAGCACTTTACTATTTGAACAAGATGCAGTTATGAACTCTGTGGAAGAACCAGCGGGTCAGGCAGAGAGTCCACAGTCCTGTGCTCTTGCTCCTCTTTGCCCTCCATCTTTGATACTGCTGTGACTGACTGTCTTTCAGATGGTGAAGACAATGGCTGTCCATCAGTGTTGGTGTGTATGCCAAGGCTGGTAAGGAGGTCCTGGAGGCGTGTGATTGTGCCCACCAGTTGCTTCTTCTCCTCCTCCAGTGCAGAAACCTGCTCCTTCAGCTGACCCTCCACCTGGGCCAAAGCCTGTACTCGACTCTCCAGGCTGCAAACTCGAGCATGGGACACCTAGGCGGGAGAAGCAAGAGTGACAGTCTACACCAATCAGGCATAACATTCTGACCACTTACAGTTTTAGGGAATAACACTGAATTTGTCTTCATTATGGCTCCTATCAAGGAGCGATATAAAGGCAACAAGTGAATAGTTTTTCCTCAAATTTGATACGTTATAAGCTGGAAAAACAGGCGAGCATAAGGATTTGAGCAAGTCTGACAAGTGCCAAATTGTAATGGCTAGACGACTGGGTCAGAGCATCTCCAAAACTGCAGCTCTTGTGGAGTGTTCCTGGTCTACAGTGGTATCTATCAAAAGTGTTCATTCCTTGGACCAGCAACAGTGGAGAACTGGCGACAGGGTCACAGACAGTCAAGGCTCACTGAAGCAATTGTACAATGCAATGTAAAAAGTATTCACCCCCCCTTGGATGTCACCCTTTTATTGTTTTAATAAACGAAATCATGGTCAATATAAATGTACCTTTGGCTGCTCCCTTGTATTCTCTCTGAAGGGGTTGCCACTGCAGATTAATCAGCATTGGTAATTTGGGAGAGGTTTTATGCAGGATGCCCTTCCTGATGGAACCCTCCATGGTGAGAGGGACTTGTGCCCCCATCTAGAATTGAACTAGGGACCTTTTGCTTGCAAGGTGAATGTGTAAACCACTAGTCATGTAGTGGTATAATGGTAGTGGTATAATTTGGTTTTTTTGACAAGAATTTTCAAATGAAGTTTCTTTCATGTCAAAGTGAAAAAGTTTTTTATGAGGTAAAATAAATGTTTGCATAAATATTCACCCCCTTTAGGTCAGTATTCAGCAGATGTACCTTTGGCTGTAATCACAGCACTGAGTCTGTGTGGATATGTCTCAATCAGGCTAGCACATCTGGACACTGCAATTTTTCTCCATTCTTCCTTGCAAAACAGCTAAAGCTCCGTCAGGTTGCTCGGGGATCGGGCATGAACAGCTCTTTTCAAGTCCAGCCACAAATTCTCGATTGGACTGAGATCTGGGCTTTGACTTGGCCAATCCAGAACATTCACCTTGTTGTCTCTGAACCATTTCCGTGTAGCTTTTGAGATTTCATATGAGCTTTTTTCAACAGTGGCTTTCTCTTTGCCATTCTACCATACAGCTTTGATTGATGAAGAACCTGGGCAATAGTTTTTGTACAGTTTCTCCCATCTGAGTCACTGAAGCTTTTAACTCCTTCAGAATGGTCATATGTGTCTTGGTGGCCTCCCTCACCATTCTTCTCCCTGCCCAGTCACTCAGTTTGTGAGGATGGCCAGCTCTAGGCAGATTTAGACAAGTGTCATCCTCCTTCCATTTCTTAATGATGGATTTGACTGAACTCTGTGGGATGTCCAGTGAGTTGTAAATCTTTTTATAGCCATATAATCAATCAATCAATTTATTTATATAGCACATTTAAAAACATCCATGGACGACCAAAGTGCTTCACAAGTCAAACAATACAGCAAATAAACAATAGTGCACTCAAAACTTAGACAGAGGCCATGGTTTCTGCTCATTCAGTGATAAAAGTCAATGAATAAAAATGAGTCTTTAAAATGATTTTAAAATGCTCAAGAGATTGTGCGGCTCTGATGTGGAGAGGCAGGCTGTTCCACAGTTTGGGAGCTGCAACTGAGAAAGCCCTGTCCCCTCTGCTCACATGCCTGGAGCATGGTACCTCCAGCAGCAGCAGGTCAGCAGACCTTAAAGCTCTGGAAGGTGTGAGGCCGAAGAAGCTCACACAGGTACAGGGGAGCAGTGCCATTAAGACACTTAAAAACAATCACAAGAATCTTAATACAGCTAATACAGGGGTGATGTGCTGTCGCTTTCTGGTCCCTGTTAGGAGACGAGCAGCTGCATTTTGCACCCCCTGTAGGCGACAGAGGGAGAACTGGTTCAGACCAACAACCAAAGAATTACAATAATCAAGTCGCAACATTATAAAGGTGTGAATAGCTTTTTCAAAATCACTGGCAGATAAACAGTCCTTCCTTCCTTAGGGTTTTTAATTGATAAAAGCTTGATTTGACAACAAAGTTAATATGTTTGTCAAGTTTAAATTCACTGTCCATAATTACTCCAAGATTTCTAGCAGAAGAGTGACAAATGGGGGCCAGAGGGCCAATGGCATTGTCACAGTTATCCATAACATTTGAGTCCATATAAAAAGATTACTTATACTTTAATGGTCTTTTCTCTGAGTTGCTTGGAGTGTTTTTTGTCCTCATGTTGCAATTGTAGCAGGAATACTGATGAACCACAGACTGGACCTCTCAGATATAGATATTTTTATAATACAATCAACTGACACACCTCAGTTGCACTCAGGTGATCTCCATTTCACTAACTGTGACACTGCTGGAATCAACTAGTTGGACCTCTGTTGAATGAGGTTAGTTCCTTTAAAGGGGTGAATATTTATGCAAACATTTATTTGATCTTATATATTTTTAATTTACTGACATTAGTTTGTAAAACTCTGTTTTCACTTTGACATAAAATAATTTTGTTTTTTTGCAAATTCTTGTCAAAAAAGCCAAATTAAATTGACCAGGATTCATTTATAAAAGCAATAAAAGGGTGAAACATCCAACAGGGGGTGAATAATTTTTACGGACATTGTATACAAACATAGTAAAAGCAAAGGTAACTTTCTAATATTTGTGTTAGTGTTTGTGTACCTGCAGCTCCTCAAGCAGATCAAGATTCTGCTGTCGGAGGCTCTGATTGGTCCTCTCCAGCTGCGCAGCTCGCTGGTGCTGGTTGAGGGTTGGGGGTGTGTCAAGCAGCTCATCCTGCAACACATGGTACTCCACCTCATAGGCTTGGAGCTGCTTGGACACGTCCATCTCACAAACCTAAATAAGAAAAATAATTAAAATTCTGATAATTAGTAGGAAAGTAAAAACAAACTCTTAGCTCAATGAAAATTTAAATTTTTAAATCTACTACAACTTAAAAAATAGGAGGTCAAATACATTTGGGAAATATTTCATTGTGTGTAACTATAGTAAAAAAAGGAGAATGTGTGAAGGATCTAAAATGAATATTAAATAGTTAAGGGTGGGTTTAACTGTTGATTTACTTTACTGTATGTTATGGCTACTCGCATATTTTTCCACTTCCTGATATGATGGTTGATAGTTATAAAACTCATGCTTTGCCTTTGTAATTGTTAAACTGAGCAATAACAAACCAACATATGTCCCAAACTGCTCCACAAAATATGTTTAAGCACAGAAGTGTTTTGATTGGGTTTAACACTGATGTTTAAAGTTAAATTCTGCTGTATATAACTTGGTTCTTATTATTGTATTTTGGTCAATTCCTATCAGACATGATAAAACTGTTCTCATCAAAGACATCACTTAGACACAGCTCCACCATCACACAGTTGAACACAATTTTTTTTCATTAACTGTGAATTCTCAAAAGAAAAACACAACTTTCTATTCATATAGTTCATATATATTTTCTTTGGTTCAGTGAGGATCAATTTTTGTTTTTAAGTCCATTATGTCATCATTACTACTAGGAACAAAAAGTTGGGCAAAACTGGAAGTTCCCATAAAATGTTTACTCTATTATGTCAACAAATTACACAGACTGAGCGGACTGTTGTTGTCCAGACCAAACATATGTCATTTCTGCAATAAAAGAAAAAGGAAAAAAAACCAATAGAAAGCTGTGCTGCCTTTGAGGCTCTAAACATCCGGTACACGTCTTCTTTTTATCTGGTGTGACTGTGAGTCATGCCATACTTAACGTATAGCAAACCTGTTGTAAAACAGTGGCACTGAAGGGAAAGTACCAGAAAATCATAAGATCAGGGAATACCTTCTAAAGTATAGCTTACTGTGATTCATCAATTCATCACGTCTGCCATCTACAATAACTGACAACCACCTACTGTTAAATGTTAATGGTAAACTTCGTCTCTTGACATCAATATATGGGATTAAATGATAAAAAGTGAAGCTTGATCATAACACTGAGATTTTTATCTACTTTAATCGCTGAACATGTCAGCCTGATGTTATTGACATGCAGTATTTTTCCAAATAGTTACACATAAGGTAAAGGTTAGATGACTTCACACACTCCACCCGTTAGTTGCTTTCATCACTGCTGTAAAGACAGGGTGTGGCTCACATTGATAGCCTCTGTCACTCAAGCAGCATATCATTCTCCATTGTCTTGTTTCATCATGAAGCCACTGAATGACCTCTTTTTAACTGTTGTGAGCTGTAAAATCAGATTGTAAGATGAAACTTAGCTATTCAGTGAACTACGTGAATTTTTAGTTTATTGAGCAAATTCAGAGAGACAAAAACAACACCTCAGCCACAACACAAGATGACTGAAAAGCAGTAATCTGGCCCCAGATGTGCTTAGTACCTTATAAAGCAGATATCTGTCCATTTATCCACAAAATCTGCAGGCTGGGTATAGGGATGAGATTTTAATACCGGAGACTTTCGGGTTCTTGTTTATAGTCCATGTGTTTGAGCATGACTTGGTTGTATGACAGTAAACAAGGGACTGTTCAGAGAAGTGTATCTTATAACCATTAGTTATTGTGTGACCATGACTATTTTTTATTAACTTTTCAAGAATCTGTGTTTCTAAACAATGACTGGCAAATAGAAATGGAAATCTTGTCCCATATGTCTATGAAAACACATTCACACTCCCAAACGGCAAAAGAAGGTAGCAATCAGACGCAGAGATGCATGCATAGTAAATCCAAAGACCCAAAAAGCTTTTTAACAATGCCAAAGGTTTTGAAATGGCACTGAAATTTAATGCATTTTGCATTAAAAAGAAATACAGTAAATTTAAAAATGGAAAAATGTAAACTCTCTTGGAGTCACTGTCAAATCTAATAGTTACTAAACTCAGCACACTTTCATTAGTGAACAAAAACTGCATGTACCAGTGACCACCGTTGCCCAAAAACTATTAAAAATAGTCAATGAGCTAGCTGTTCCTATAGTACAATAAACAAGAGTGCTGTAGAGTATTTTGTGTCACAAACACCATCCTGCTGCAGTCAGTACTTACTGGAAAAAAAATGAATTTGTACTGCAGAAGTAGTCCTCTGATTTTCGGCATGAATTTCAGATGATTTTTAACAGAATGTTCATGGAAAAAGATGAGTATTTCTGGGGCACTGGGTCTCGTAAATGACATTATCCTATTACATTATGAAAGTTGTAGAGCCCTGTGTTTTTTGGAACTTCAACCATAACACAGACCAAAGATCAGGACACTTTCAAAGATTTTTCAAAGAAAATACTAAAAAAAAAATTTTTGCTACGGGCTACAATTTTTCTGGAAACGTAAGACACAGTTTTATAAAAATGTTAAAAATGAAGGAGCTATATTATCTATATTATGAACATTTTTTTTGTTTTCAACAAAGTCAAGCTACTGCTATCTGTCTGACACTGCTAGTTCTACTTTCCACCGTTTGTTTACAACTTCCTAGAGAGAGAGACAGGCTCAGCCCTCTGTTGAGGCTGCCGCCACAATTAAGGAAGGGTGTAATGATAACATCTTTCATCCAACAGGTGGGTCCCATTGTACATTAAGAAAAGAGGCATGATTTGTTTAATCGAGTATTTCTGGTACTGACTAGCACGAGCAACTAGTAGCACATATTCCTACTGCTTACAGCCATATTTATTCTTAGTTTTGATGATGGTCTTCTATCTTAAACTACATGGATGCAGGCAAAAACATGAACACTATAATGGCCTAATTCTCTGCTTTCTCTGCTATAGTTTAAGCATGAAAAGAAGCAAGTTCCATGATTACATTTGGGATTTCACACACACAATTTTATACATTGATGTTTAATATTTTTAAATTCTTAAACTTTACCCAGCATAACTAAAGAAAAAAATTATTACATATGAATGAGTATTAGTTGTTTAAGTTGTAATTTAAAAAGTAAAATAGAAATAGCCCTTTCCATGTGGTCATTATATAAACAATTTCATTTAGAGAAAATGTACTGCATTTTGATGTATATCATTATCAGGATAAGATAGCGTCCCCCATAGTGTAGTGGTTTACACATTCGCCTCACATGCGAAAGGTCCCTGGTTTGATTCCAGGTGGGGACACAAGCCCCCCCTTACCAGGAAGGGTTGCGTCAAGGAGGCCATCCAGTGCAAAACCTCTGCCAAATTAGCAATGCAAATTAATTCGCTGTGGCGACCCCTTTGGGGAGCGTATAACGGAGCCGAAGGTACATAGCATCATTATCAGGATAAGATACACATAGAAATAATATCCATAAAAAAACCCACAGAAAGATAAGTCACTTAATTTTGTACTCCAGTTTTCAAATGAGAAGTTTCTCATTACTAACCAACTCTGTTTCTATTTCTAACCTGGTTGATGGTTTTCTCCATCTGCACCAGGCCCAGATTTGGCAGCATGGTCTTGATGAATTCCACTATGGACTCCAGGCTATCATGCTGCAGGATCAGAGGCTTGTGGCTCCCCAACAGGCTCAAGGCCACCTTAAAGATGACCTCTGAGCCCTGCAGGAACAACATATCTGGCAGGGGACAAAAAGCAGGGATAGGTTACTGAGAGAAAACAATATGACAAAGAAAAAGGAGGTTAGAAACTCTCATAAATGACAGCTTTCTCTAATTGCATATTATAAAATGAATACTGACAGGTGCTGACAGCTGGGCTTACTGTATTTATTAGTGACTTAAAAGCTTATTAATGCGAAGAATGATTTGACGTCAATAGAAAGCATTTAAGCAAACATAAATATAGGCCAGTGTGATTCCGGAGAGCCAGAGTGTATTTGTGTGTGTCTTGTGAGTGTCTTGTGAATACATCAGGGTGTGGTAAGGGTTAGGGAGGATTGCATGAGATCATACAGAAGATTAAGGAATGGGAGCAGAGGTGTGGGGCCCCACAGATGATATCAAAGACTTAACAGCGCAAACATGATGCCCGCTAAGTGCAACACACGCACGCACGTGCACATACACGCACACAAAAACAAAGTGTTATGCTCAGATGAGCACGAGGAGCCTGTGAGTCTGGTTCAGTGACTGAGCAACATGTAAGAAATTGGGCATGAAAACAAGAGCGAGGAAGAAATGAGGGAGGGAAAAGCAAAGACAACAGAAAACACACTCTTTGTGGGTGTGATGGCATTTACACAAATGAAAAATGGTCACTTAAAAAGTAAACAGCCTGTAACTGACTAATAAGAGTTTCTTTAATGTCTCATTGTGTACATGACTCAGCATTCTCCTTTACTTTACCAACAGTCACATCTTATTCATCCAACTGCCAAACTTATTAGTTTCAATTTTAAGGACTTCTCATCTTCAACTTCCAAATTGTCCAAAATTTCTTCTTTCTTTTCATCAGTTTCAAGATCTATTTACAAAAGTGAACTAGGGAGTGGATCACTGTAAATGTCTCATCATCCTTTTTGATCAGTACTACTAGGCTTCTCTCATGAAGAACAACATAGTGACCAAGTAAACCCATGGTCCAAAAATATAAAGCTTTCAAAGCTTACCAAAAACTCTGGCCACAAAGCCAAGGGGAAAGTGTGAGGCAAATGCAGTCAGGAACCATGGGGTGGCATATAAGCTGGGCCCAATCTCATGCTGCTCCAGGTGGCTATAGAGATCCCTGTGGTAGTCATGAAGCAGTCGTGACAACTGGTACATCTGGATCTGGCATGAGTGACAGACCACAGATAGACCGTTTACTGGTGTGACATGAGGTTGCATGATGTGCTTTTATCATTTCATACAAACATTGAAACCTGGATTTATTCTATGTTATGCAGCATTGCAATGGCAGGTATGAATACAGAGCTTATGTTTTCTTCCTCAAGTTTAAGATGGTAGTGAAGTTAAGAGTCAACAATATCATGACACCAATTCACAGTTTTTACATGATAACATTATTATGGGAATACCCAGTTGGACGAAAAAAGTGAGGCTTACATCTGTGGCCTGACAGCTAATTTTAACACGCATTTATAGCGAAAATGCCAGATAGTTCTAAAATGTTATTCAAGAATGAGAGTCGGTTCACTCACAGCTGCCAGCAAATCAGAGAGTATAGCACTGAATGTGAAGGCATTTTTCTAACACTGTCATACAAGTACAGCAACAAAGTCCAACCAATTTGTCTTTCTCTGAAGCAGTTGTCAGTAGAGGCTCACTAAAAGTGATACTGGAAATAAGTTTTGATTCAATTATTGTCAAAAGCTACTGTGTTAATCTAACCAAAATATTCTGCCTTGTCACTACTGCCTGAGAACAGTGACTCTGAAACTAATAACTGATTTTAGCATTAGGCTGAAGAACGTACAGGCAATAACTTTACTAGTCTTTCACTATGCAGATGTAACTTGTACACACACCACTGCCAAGACTCTTAAAACCCTTGATGCTATAAATCACAGGCCTCTTAGATTTATCACTGGGGACCGTTTCAGAACTGTCGCTGTATTCTCTAAAAGAAGGTAGGGTGTGCGTTGCTTACCACTTGAAGAGAACAATACAGTCTCTTTTATTTACAAAGCCATGCTTAATAAACTACCATGATATTTCTCATCATTATTACAACTTAGAAATATGGGTTGCAGTACAGACTCGTGTGTTACCTCTAATTTACCATTTAAGAATAGAGAACAGGAAAAAACTGTACCCTCCTATTATGCAGCTCACAGGTAGGCTGACCAGATCCCAACAAACTAAATGTGGGGCAAACACTGTGTTTGTGTGGGACAATGTACAGTAGGACATGTTACATATGCTGGTAGGTAGTCTGAAATTTTCATATCTAGCTTAAAAATAAAAATACAACAAACTGTGCAGTTACTGGGTTGGCAGTTTGGCCCAATATATTATGTATGAACACAACATTTCCAACTTTGCTGCTGAATAATGGGGATAAAAGGAAGCTGAAGTTTGTTCTTATGCTCTCATGTGATAGTCTTTATATACTCCTGTATTCCCTTTTATTTCATTTTTTTCAGCTGATGGTTGGTCTGGTAAGAATCTCTGGGTTTCAGTAGGAATATATAACTTTTTTGAGCCATATTTGACATTTTTTAGCAATTCTTAGCCAATCACACACATACTGCTTCATTTTATACGATTTCTTGCTTGTGCAAAACTAAAAAACAGCTCTAGCAAAAGAGAGAAAAACTATTTCTCAGTGTATACCGCTGCTTCATTTTCTCTGTGGTAGCCTCCATCACGTTCACCAAACTCCACAAAACCTGAGACTTTTTAGTGACTTGTAGCATTCCCTTATGAGCATAGCATTAGACAGCTTAACCTTCAGCTGACTATAATAAAACTCCTTCCCTGCTCTCTTCACATGCATTGGATTAAAGCCTGACTTTAGAAGAATGCACACTGTCTCAAAATGTGGGACAGGGGGTCAAGGGATAAAGATGCTGTGCAGTCCTACATAAAAAGGGACATCTGGTCACCCTACTCACAGGTGGAATAGATCAGAACTGTTAAGTTTTGATACGAATGTCACCCTGGAACAGTTTAAGTCTCTGTTAGATGGTGTTTTTATACAATGCATGCACTTGCTTTCTTAATCTGTCTGCTTGTCCATGATTATTACAAGTGTTATCCATCCATTCATCTAACTGGCTCGCTAATGCTACATGAATAGCTCTCATCAGTGGAACTCTGACAAAGTTTTTTTCAAAATCTGAAATATGGCAGTCATTGTTGAAAGAGAATCACAAGTGACCCAACTGTTCCCATCTTGAGGTTTTTCTTCTTTTGAAAGGGGATCTTAATATTCATGGCTTGAAACAGGTGGAAAATTGACAGTCTTGTCCTGTGGAGTGACAGTTAAGTGTGCTGTATGTTGGAGTGGAGTTTTAGTTCTAGGACTCCCTAGAGGGGGCTCACAACTATGCTTTTCATAGTCATGTAGCTTTTTATTGACACTTGCTTATGAAAAATCTTCTTTGAAGAACATTGCTGCAGTTGTGAGGAGCAAATTCAACCACAAAATGGAATTCAAAACTCACAATGTAGGTATTTACAATATGAGTATCATTTACCACTTGAGTCAGGTATTAATGCAACTAAATTACCATGTCTACCAAGCTCTATTAATGTCAACAAAATAGTAGCACCCTTAAATATATTCTTTGCACTTGAACATGAAAATGATCACTGATGTTCCATGAAATTCGAGTCGAATAAACCAATGGAACAACAACGTTTACTTTACTGTGATTGAAATGAAGGAGGAGAGAAATTAGATCTAGATTAAGGTGTCTGGGGGAATCTGACTGATTCTGAAATATGAAATTATACATGAGGGACAAAGAGAATACTGTGGGTGTGAACACTGTACCTGCAGGATAATCATGTCAGGTCTGTACTGTTTGCGGAGCCCAACATCATACATCAGAAATTTGAGCATGTTGAAGGCATCCTCTTCACCCATGTGTAAAAGCAGCACTCCAGCAATGAAGGACAGGCCCTGGCAGTAGCCCACCTATAATAACGACAACCATAAACTTGATGCCAACAAGACAAAGGAGGGAAACATCTTAAGTCGAAAAGACAAACGACCGTTTCTTTTTGTTTTTAAAGTGAGGGGAAGAGAAACATGCAAAATGGGAGAGGAAAAGGCAGAAATAAAACAAAAAGATACCTCGGGATCAAGCAGTGAGTAGGCTTTCAATATATTATAAAGAGACAGTTGTCCTGCCCCCAGCTGGGCTTGGTAATATGGATGTGTGGGAAAAGTACGACCTGGGAGAAAAGAGAAGAGCAGGAGATTATCTTTCAGCACTGTTCATACTTTGCATTAAAAATCAAGCCAAACCAAATATCAATTTGATGTATCTGATACACATCTGAAACACAATTAACACAACTGTAAAGAGTAAGATGTTCTTGACATGGCCTTACATACTGCTGTGTCGAATGTGAGTGAATTAAAATAATCCAAGTGAGACCAAAGTTTCTGGGTGTGTACATGTGCTGAAGTTTGCCTGTGGACGTAAAACTTCACACTTTGGTGTTTATGTTAAAAAGGATCTCAGTGCACCAGCATGTGCATACCCATTTCAAGTAAACATGCCTTTAAACAGGTTCGTGAACACACATGAATGCAGCTTTCCTCAAAAAATGCATACCATGCTTTAGAAGCTTAACATGCATTAGTGGATCGGACACAGATGTTTAAAAAATGACAAGATAATAATGAAAGTGATTCATAAAAAAACATTCTTAACATGGACAGACTAGTAATTGGCAGGTGTATATCTGGGGACTGGGAACTTCTGGATGAACAGTTTGTGACTTGAGGTTGTACAGAAGACAATGAAAACCGTGTGAGTGTATATTCAAGGAATGTGTGTGGGGGCCTTATGTTTGTGAACATAATGCCACGATTCCCTCCCCTCCCTGAAGGAAAGTGTGTCTGTTCTGCTGCATGAAAGGTGTGGGAATGCTATACTTCACACACCTAAATTCTAAGCTTAACAAAATCACTCTTTTACTGGTTCATGAGAAATGCCCAGCCTGGAGCTGCCATAAACCTTTTATCTTCATTGCTTTTCAAGGTTTCAGTGTCACAAACACTGCGTGCGTTTTACATACTGCATGCAACACTTTTATATCAGGCCATGTTCGCAAACTGTCACTGTAAATGTATACTGTTACCATGTTCCCTGCCCTATTAGATGTTGAGTAAAAAGCATGGCTGATGAAAGACACAGGGTCGAAAACAAAAAAAAAAAAAAAGGGGGGGGGTTGGGGGGGAGGG